>MU674197.1:0-25976 GCA_026770625.1 Nicotiana glauca | reverse complement strand
AAGTTCGATAACCCAAATAGATTCAGTAAAAGTAAACACTTTCAGTAGGCAAGATAGGCGTATAAACATGCTTGTAGAAAAATCAGTATAAGTAGTAATAGAACAAAGGCAGAGAGACATGCATATTAAGAATCAAACGAAAACCCCTCAAACATGGCATGAACACACAGATTCACATAAAGAAAGAAAGAAGAAGAAGAATCGTTTTAGGATTTTGAAAACCCTTATTTGAACAGACTAATTTTAAAAGGGAAAATTAGGGAAAATCATTAAGAAAGCCGAATAGAGCATAGATATGCTACAGATCTAAGAAGATAAGGAAAGAAAACCTCGAATCAAGCTTTTTAGGGTTTCTCAGAAACCATAGAGACGAGAAGGGTTGGAATGGTCTGGTGTCTGAACGAATCTGACTCATGACTAAGTTTTAAGAGCTCGAACACACTAGAACGGAGCCGGAGAAGCCAGGGGAGCTCGGGTCGCCGGAGGACCTGAACAGGTCTGTTGAAGGTTGAGCCTTGAAAGCTCGAAAAATCATGGCTTGTGGTGAAAGGGGAGAGAATATAGGCCGTCCATGGCCTGAGAAGCCATGGACGCCGGTGTATTTTTGAGCGGAGACGAAAGTGGGCTGTTAGGGTTTATAGAGCGTTTGAGAGAAGAGGGGATTTGGGGCGGCTGATTTGAGGAAAATGAGGGTTAGGTTAAGTCATTAGGAATTAAAAAAGGAAGGAATAGATGAGGGTCGTTGATCAAAATGATCAACGGCCAGGATTAAAAGACGAAAACGGGCGGGTTGGACAAACCGGTAAAGAGATTGGGTTACAATGTAATTGGGTCTTCTAATTGGGCTGAATTGAGGTTAAAAATTTAGGATCAAATGTGGTTAAAATTGAAATGGAAATGGACTAGCTTTTAAATAGCCATTTTCCTCTTTTTAATTAATTAAAATAGTTAAAAATAATTTTCAAACAAATTAAAAACACAGTACTAATTGATAACATATAAACATTAACTTAAAAATATCTGGAGCAATTTGATAATTATTAAACGCGGTTAATTATAACATAGGCTATAATTGCAATTTTGAACAATTTAGCTTGAACAAATATCAAATAAATTTATAAAAATATGCAAAAATCACCTTAATTATATTTGGTGCAAATATAAGGGTGGAGAATAAATTATTCACAAAATTGACAATTTGGGAATAATTATTGGGGTTTTACACTGTTAAAATAGACAATAACTTGATTCTAAAAAATCTTCAAAAATTAAGAAAAATACCAAAACTCTTGGAGATACTTATATATGCATATACATGCTATTTTGAAATTATTTTGTATATAAAAATACATAGGGAAAAATTGGGTATCAACAACACTTAAATCGCATGAAATCTGTCAGAATTGATAAAACCATTAATATGACAAAACCAAACAAATAATAGTGGTTCTACTGCAAAATTTCTTATTCCAAAAATGACAAAAAAACAACTAATAGTGTATGGTCTTGATAGTATTGTGCATGAAGAAAGTAATAGTGTATATATGTGTTGGAGCTATTTTCAGGTTGACCTTTTGAATACTATATCTAACAGATCTCAGGCCATTTTTGTTGATATATTTGTCACATTGATAGACTATTACCAATCTGTCGTGTTTAGATAAGTGAAAAGCAAGGAGAAGAAGATCAACTTCTTGTTGTGATAAACAAGCAAGACATAACAATATAAAATTAAAAAGATAACAAATATATTACTACTACTACTAGAATTTACAAAGGCAAGAAGTTAAAGCTAGAAAAAAAACTGACCCAACAGAAATGTAACAAGAATACTCACGTTTACGGCAACGCCGAGTTTTAGCAGCTCGAACTCGGCGAAAAAATGGACAGCGATAACCATAGACTAGAACCAACGTACGTCAACCTCCACATGACTCACACACACAAACGATTCCAAACTTCAGTTAAACATCCATATTTCAGACACTAAGAATCAAATCAAGGATGAGGAAAAAGAAACATTTTTTGTACTATTTTTCGACTTTATAAAACCTCAAAACTAACTTACGCTCGTTCCCATACTGTATTCACATGCGTGACTGTGTGTGTACTCGATCTAATAGTGTTTACTAGTTTTCTGGCGAGTTCTGATGGCAGGAGTGGTGTTTGCCGGTGGAGCTAGGTGAGAGTCACAACGAGAAGGGGGCTGTAGGTTCAGGAGTGGTCTGTCCAGCGGCTGGAAGATGAAGAAGAAGGAGCAGCTCGTTGGCTTTTGTGGCTAGTCAGATCTGGAGATCATGGTTTCTCTAGGGTTCTTTGGTTTGTTTTTTGTATGGTGAAAAAGATAATGTGAGGGGTCTAAAGGTGTCAAAACGGCTCTCCTAGATGAGGAAGATGCGGAAGCTCACGTTCGTGTTGGGTCTATTGTGTTTCGCGTCGAAGAAGAAAAACAATGAAGAAGGTCGTTCATGGCTGCTGAAGATTTCTTCAAGCCTGTGGAGAAGATAAGGTCAAGGGGGTGGGGTTCATTTTTTTCACTTTTGTAGCTCCTTCTCCCATTTCTTCCGTGTATATCCGTAGGTCTTGGTTAAGATTAGTGTAAAGGGGAATGGGCTTGGGCTGTGTGGGTTTGGGTAGGGAAATTGTGGTTTGGGCTGGTTCAGGCTTTAAAAATGGCCCAATTGCTTAATTTCAAACCCCATTGCAATTAAATTCTTATTCTCTTTTTTTTCTTTGTCCATAATTAAAAATTCAAAATTAATCTATTCTTGTAGAAATTAAATTCTTTATTTATTATTAACGTTAAAACAACTAATTAACTTAAAACTAAAGAAAAAAATGCTAATTTTGAAGATTACAAGATGAATATGTAAAAAAATGACAATTATTAGGATTTTTCTATGATTTTAAAATGTTAACACTACATGAAATGTAAATAAACAAAGGAAAATTCCTAAAATTAACAAAAGTTATTTTTGGACAATTGTTTACGAGTTATTATCATGTAGGGCAAAAATCACGTGCTCACAGTTGCCCTTTTTGCTCAGAAACACGAAGAGTTTTAGTGCAAAGATAAAGTGAACGGATACGAGCAATTTTTGTCCGTTTGAATACTCCGTGGGAAGCATTTTTGAAAGATTTGACAGAACCTTACTTCCGAGGTTATCCTTGGCCGTAAAGGATTCAGGTCAGTGTCGTTCAGAAGTGAGTGAGATGATGGAATATGCCAAAGTGGAGAGCCAGTCAAGGCGACGTTCCGCCGAGGTTCCAGTTCGTAGCCCTATTATCAAAAATCAAAACATGAAAAAAGACTAGCTAAGCCTATCAACTACAAGTTACAAGATTCCTATCTATAAGTCTTCTGAAGCTTCATCTTTAGTCTTGAATGGATCCTCATGCAGACTTTGGATCTGAACCTTGATGCTTGCTAGTTGCAGGTGCTAATTCATTCTTCCTCAGCTTTTCGAACCAAACCCGGACACCACACCACGCTTGTGATTCCAATCATGTCTTAAGCAATTCACGTCTTTCTCTACTTCTGCATTCGGATTCACTTTTGCCTTCTTTTGGTTTCTCCAATTCTTTTATTATTTTTGATCGTGACCAACTTCTGCTGGTCATCTCGGACTGTTGACTCACATTCTTTCCGCAAGCCTCATTTGTTGCTGACTTGAATTGTGATCTGAGATGTTTTGCCCTTTCTCCGAGTGATTATTGACTGCTGAACTTGAATGTATTCCTCTGTTCTTTCGGCGGGCTCCTAACTGCTGACTTGAAATGTATCCCTCTATTCTTTAGGCGGGCTCCTGACTGCAGAAACTTGAAATATATTCCTCTGCTATACAGGCGGGCTCCTGACTTCAACAGTTGAAATGCATTCCTCTACTATACAGGCGAGCTCCCGACTTCAAAACTTGAAATGTATTCCTCTGCTATCCAGGCGGGCTCCTGACTTGAAGACTTGAAATCTATTCTTCTACTATACAGGCGAGCTCCTGACTTCAACCTTGAAATATATTCCTCTGCTATACTGGCGGGCTCATGACTTCAAAACTTTAAATGTATTCCTCTGCTATACAGGCTGGCTCCTGACTTCAAAACTTAAAATGTATGCATCTATTCTCCATGTGGGCTCCTGACTTCGATATAATAGACAAAACAAAGAAAATCGTCTGCCCCATTTTGGTGGTTGGGCATCACATTACCGGATATTAATAAGAAATTGAAAACTAAAACTTGAATTGTAATACCTCTGTTCTTCGGGCGGACTCCTGATTGCTAACAATTGAAATGTATGCCTTTGTTCTCCAGGCGGGCTCTTGACTTAGACAAAATAGACAAAACAAAGAAAATTTTCTGCCCCATTTTGATGGCTGGGCATCACATTACCGGATATTAATAAGAATTTGAAAACTAAAACTTGAATTGTAATACCTCTGTTCTCCAGGTGGGCTCCTGACTGATGAAACTTGAAATGTATGCCTATGTTCTCTAGGTGGGCTCCTGACTGCTGAAAATTGAAATGTATGCCTCTGTTCTCCGGGCGGGCTCCAGACTTCTGCAACGTGAATTACTTCTCCCTGTTCTCCGATTGGGTACCATATTTCAACAAAAATAGACAAAAACAAAAAAAAAATTGTACCCTAGTTTGGTAGCTGGGCACATGGGTGAGTATTAAACTGAATTATTCTACCAACTATTATAAGAATTTGAAAGCTAAGTCCTATTATCCAGGGAGGTCCTAACAACTTAACAATTATTAACCTAAGTTATATCCTCTAAAGGTATTACTCCCACTACACTTGTTGTCTAAAAGGTCTTAAACAACTCCCCATTATCCAGGAGAGTCCTGACAACTTCTATTTAAAAGACAATTTTAACTTAAGCTATATCTACTGAAGGCACGACTTCCACTATATCTTGTTATCTAAGCAGACCCTAAAACTACGTCCCATTATCCAGGAGGGTCCTAAAAACTCCTTATTGAATCCTATCTTAAACATGCAAACTTTGGAACCAACTTACATTCCTTTGTTGTACATTTATGCTAAATTATACTACTCATGATTTTTTTGAAATTTAAACTACGTCCCATTTTCCAGGAGGGTCCTGAAAACTTACCGTCAAACCTGTCTGGTGCCTTCCTTTCCTCGAGGTGGGTTTCTCCGAAACAAATAAAATTTCTGCTTCTGTTTCAATCAAAAAAATCTTGTCAGTTTAAAATGTGATGGTTGGTTTGTGGCCTTGACTTTGAGGGAGATTTCTCCTTCATTTCCCACGATAACTGATTTCCACTTGAAGACCTTGCCTGTTTATTGACTACTCACTTTCTCTATCATCCGTATCACTAAAAATACCTTTTCGCCGTTCAGACCTAATATCCTCTATTTGTTGCATTGCTCATGAACTGACATATACCCAACCTTTGTGTCTCACATAAATCCTAAAGCACGTCCATTTCCCCCACTCCGTGTGCATGCTGCTCTTTCTTGACTTAAACCACTGGCCTTGACCTAGAGGTCTGTTGCTCTTTCTCTTGTCATGATAACTGATTTCCATTCGAAGACCCTGCTTGTTCCTGGACTAACCATTTCCTTTGTAAACCTTAACCCAGAAATACCTCTTCTCCTTCAGACCCAATACCCTCTATTTGTTGCACCGCTCATACCGACATTTACCAAACCTTTGTGTTTCACATGGACTCCCAACCATATTGATTGTTACCAACTTAGCGCACATGTTGTTCTTTCCTAATTTAAATCACTGGCCTTGGCCTCGAGATATATTGTTCCTTCACTTTCCATGATAAATGATTCCCACTCTAAGACCTTGCTTGTTTATTGACTAGCCACTTTCTTTGTTACCCTTAACACATAAAATATCTATGATTCGTTCACCAAGCACCCTCTATCTTGTTTCATTGTTCATGAAATGATATATACCAAACCCTTGTATTTCATACGAATCCCAAAGCACGTCAATTTCCGCCCACTCAAGATGTATGTTGTTCTTTCTTGACTTAAACCCCTAGTCTGGTCCTTGAGGTCTACAGCTCCCCCATTTTCCATGATAACTTTGATTTCTACTTGGAAGATTTTGTTCGTCTCTGGTTTAACACCCTTTTATCAAGCTTATCACAGGGAATGCCTTTGATCTGTTCACCCTAACCCTTCATTTGTTGCATTTTTCATGAATTGACATATACCAAGCCTGTGCATTTCACAAGGATCCCAAAGCATGTTGATTGTTGCCAACTCAGTATGCCTGATGTTCTTTCCTGACTCATTTTGTTCAATTAGAAAGCTTGGTGGTAGATTTTGAAGTCATTTCTCACTTGTTATAACCCAACAGACTCAGGAGGAGGAAGAAAACACAACAAAAGGAACAGAGTAAAGGGCGAAGGAAAGAGATGATTCCTAACAAGAAAACCACAAAGTAGAAACCTATCGGATGTGGATACCAACTCTACTGACCATGACATGCACCTGCGACCTATTCTATTAAGCAAATATGATGTTCGACTGTTGTCGTACCTTTTTGCCATGAAACTGGGCTTTGATGCTCTGCTTATCCAATTTGAATCACAATCCTTATTCGACTTGTAGTGCTTGAAGGGGTTTCACCATCAAGCCTCTCTCATTTTGGTATTTCTCTCATCTCACCATCGCCTTATGGTGCCCGTGAATGTTTTTACCAATAAGACTCTCTTATTTTTTGATTTCTCTTAGCTTTCATCCTTTTGTGGTACCCGTGAGGGTTCTCATCAACAAGACTCTCTCATTCTTCATTTCCCTTCTTTGGACTGGAGTGTTGCCCCCAATATGATTCACTTCTACTTGCTTGACTTGGCATATCTCGAAGACTGATCGGAAGGTCTTTCTTTGGACCGTAATGTGGGCTTTTTGATAGGTTTAGAAAGAACAGGCATCAAAGGCTCAAAACCATTCAACATGGGTTCAAAATTACAACTTTCGGAATCAAATTTCTCACAACTTCTGCCCCAGTTTCTTTGTTGGGGACTTTTGGATTTTTATTTTGGTGTGACTGAACCTCAGAGAGAGGCTGCCTACGTATCCTTTCGGAATCAAGTCAAACGTAGTTCAAGTCATAGAAATTATTTTATTGTTGTGATTTCTCTTTTTCTTTTTCTTCCTCTTCCTCTTCTTTTCTTTTCTTTCTTCCTTTTCACTTTTTTTATTTTGTTGTTTTTCTTTTTTCTTCTCTTTTTCATTTTCTTTTCCTTTCTCTTTTTTTTTTCTTTTTCTTTTCCTTTCTCTTTTTTCATTGTTTTCATTCTCTTTTTCCTTCACTTACTTTCCGTGCTTGTGTTTACGAATTCTGTCATTGATTCCAGAAGAAGGGTATGATAGAAAATAAATGAGGCTCAAAGAGGTAACAAAGGATAAAGTGTTCAGATAGCAGAACAAAATGCCTTCGTCATTCCAATCTTCAAAATATGCACAAGTACAACCAACACAATTAAACAAACCAAGGAAATCATTTGTAAAATTTTTATTGTACCATATTTGATAACCATATCCGCACATTTTCCTTCTACATCTGTTGAATACAAGGTACCATTGGAAAACACTATCACTTTCCTTACCATGAACGACCCCTGACAATTGGGCGAACTTGACTTTTGTCTTCAACCTAATGCGGCCTGATGCATTTTGATAGGGTATCTCTGTGTTCTATCTGCCCTAGTTTCACATGGTTCGGGCTTCGAATAATCTTAAAGTGCCTTCATTTATTTCCCTCAAATGTCCCCATCATCTTCAAAATTGTTTCATTACTTCCTGACTAAGCTGACCTTTAAAGATCAGGCTGAGAATTACACATGCATGTCATGTCAATAAAGCCAACAGGAAAAAAATGTAGAAAGAAAAGAGAAATAAACAATAGAAAATGGCTAGAAATAATAGAAACAGGAAATTGTATTAGATAGGCGGTGAAACGGTTCGAAAAACAAGACAAGCAAATTAGACCGGCGTTACAACCCTTGAACAAACCTAGACCGCACTTGTCACGATCCAAAATCCACTAAAGGGTCGTGGTGGCGCCGGACACCTCTTTCAGGACAGCCAACTAACTCATCAATTAATTCCACTTTTAATACTTTTGAAAGTCTAAGGTTTTTCCTTCCATTTTTATAAATAAAAGTTCAGTATTAGAATTCAAATTTAAATAATAATAGTTAGAACAAATCTGTTATAAACCCTCCCTAAAACACGGTGTCACAAGTACATGAGCGACTACTGATAAGAGAAATAAAATACAACATCCGCCCGAAATACAGTGGGCGGAAAGTAAATACAGTACATTCGAAGGAACTACTCTAGCTGCGGTCGCCTCAATGATGCAGCACACCTAGTCCCAGCGTCATCCATGCTGGTACACCCAATAGGCTGCTAGAGGTATATATATACTTGTGCAACAAAAATGCACAGAAGTATAGTATGAGTACGTAATCAACGTGTACTCAGTGAGTATCCCGCCTAATCCCGAAGGGGTAGAGATGAGATGGCCAACTCTGACACTCAGTAGAGGTCAATTAGCAATATTCTATAAGTGCGAGAATCATCATAGATTTGTATAAAAGTTCTGATTGTGAATCCAGCAAACAGGTAAACACCTTCAACAATAAATCAAGGGCTTCTAAAGTCTGTTCTTTATTATCTTATCGATTTATGTCAAGCCACATAGGGCCAATTCCACATTTACAAATTTCCAAGTAACAGATAAACAAGCGCAAATCATGCCGAGGTCGACGGCCCGCTATAACAGAATATAAATTGTGTACTGCCGACGGTCGAGCGGCACGAACCATAGAGGCATCTATTATCACTGAGGCATTCGTCCCGTTCCATAATTAAACACATATCCTGCTCGCGAATCATCCATGCGACGCAGGCACACATAAAGTACATGCTCAATCAGTCAAATAAGAACTTATCGGGGAATATTTATTCAAATAAAACCAATTCTCCTTTAATAATTTAATAAATAAAGTTTGATTCTTTTAAGAATTTACTTACCNACTCTCGTCACCTCGTACGTACGTAGCCCCCACAAATAGGAGCACATAATTAATTACTTCACCTATGGGGTAAATTCCCCCTCACAAGATTAGAAAGATGACACACCTCGCTCTGAAGATCCACAACCGGCATTCTACATTCTTTCGAAGACTTGCACCAATACACAATGCTCCAAAACTAGCCAACGATAATATAAATCCATTAATACATGCTAAATTATACTTTACAACCCAATTTATAACCATTCCTCACCCAGAACTAAAAGTTGACAAAAATGCCCTCAGGCCCACGTGCCCGGAATCCTAAATTTTTCGAAGATAAACTTTGCCCATGACCTTAGGAACTCAAATATATAATTTCCTCTTAATTTCATACTCAAAATCGTGGCTAAAGTCCAATAATTAAATTTCTAGGGTTACTACCAAAAATCCCAATTTTTCCAACAATTTTTATGTCTAATTCCATGGTATAATCTTGTATTTAACTTGGAAATAAGTAGGAGTAGCTTACCTTGACATTGCAGATGAAATCCCTCCTTGAAGCTCTTCAAAAAATTGCCCAATGAAGCAAAGAAAATGAGAGAAATGAACCAAATTTGCAACTTAAATCAAGCTTCTGCCTCCAGACATTTCCGCTTATGCGGGATTATTATCGCTTCTTCTACTTTTTGCCGCTTTTGTGGCTTTGGGCAAGAGGGAGCTGACCGCTTCTACGGTCTGGGGGGCCGCTTAAGCGGAACCGCTTCTGCGGTTCCTTGGCCGATTCTGCGATTTTCCTGCGCCAGGCCCTTTCCACTTCTGCGAGATTTTGATCGCATATGCGGTACCGCTTCTACGGTTATGACAGAAGCAGCAAATTCTCAGGCCTTCCCAAAAATCCATTTTCGATCCGTTAACCTCCCGTAATCCACCCGAGGCCCCCGGGACCCCAACCAATCATACCAACCAATCCCAAAATACATTACGGACTTGCTCGAGGCCTCAAATCACATCAAATAATGCCAAAATCATGAATTACACCTGAATTCAAGCTTTATGAACTTTGAACTTTCCGACTTCTACTTCCGATGTTTAAACCTATCAAATCACGTCTGATTGACCTCAAATTTTGCACACAAGTCATATTTGACATTACGGACCTACTCCAACTTCCGGAATCGGATTCCAACCCCGATATAAAAAGTCCACTTCCGGTCAAACTACCCAAAAACCTTCAAATTATAACTTTAGCCAAATTGCTCCAAAAGGACCTACGGACCTCCGAATTCACTTCCGATTGTGCTCCCAACTCCAGAATCACCATATGGAGCTAGTCCCAGACTCGGAATCCCAAACGGACATCGATAACAGTGAAATGCACTTCAAGCCAAACTTAAGAAATTCCTTCTAAAGTGCTAACTTCCACAATAGGCGCCAAAATGCTCCCGGGTTATCCAAAACCCAATATGGGCATACGCCCAAGTCCGAAATCATCATACGAACCTCTTGGAACCTCCAAATCCTGATTCCGAGGTCGTTCACTCAAAATTCCAATCCTAGTTCATTATTTCAACTTTAAACTTCTCAAATGGAAATTTTCATTTAAATTTAGCTTCGATCTTCCTGAATTTAAATTCCGACCATGCGAACAAGTCCTAATACCCGAAATGAAGCTATTCATGGCCTCCGACTACTGAACGGAGCGCTGGTACTCAAAATGACTAGTCGGGTCATTGCTGCACTAAACAAGCTACTACGACTAAACAAACAAGGCAAAGTGAAAGGATAGAAGGTTTTGAGTCACAAGACAATATCCGGATTACAACCATAAATAACCCGGACAACAGAAATAACAAAAAAATAAACCACCAAAACTCCACTTCCACTGAGCAAGAAATGGAGTGTCTTTCCAATTACCAAGCACGGTATCTTAGCCACTGAATTCTGCATCAACAATACTAGGAGCTTTGAAAGTCTTCATTACGTTGTTCTTAGCAAACTGCTTTTGGGTTCCTTTTGCCGGCTCATTCTCTAGACCAACCTCTGATAGCACTGAAAGCCTGGTAGCCCTTGGACCTCCGAGGCTCCCAGAAGAATTCTCACATTCCTTTTCAAAATAAATCATGCTCACCATATGCGTTTCATTATGCACAGGTGATGGACTTCGGCTAATGTCTGTTGCATCTGGATTTTGCATGATAATGTCGCTTGCATCGATAAGCCTTTGAATTTCTTTCTTCAGATTCCAACACTTCTACATGTCATGCCCAGGGGCATTTGAGAAATATCTGCACCTTAGAGAAAAATCAAACTTCTTTGACAGAGGGTTTGGCATTTTTATCTGAATCGGCTTCAACATGTCCATCTGCTTCAACCTTTGGAGCAATCTGGCATATGATTCTCCAATAGGGGTGAAAGCCTTTTCTTCTTTTAGTAGCCTCTCGTTCTTAAATGCTTGATTGGGCCGGAAACCTGATCCAGGAGGTTTTCGGTATGCTCGTGGGGGTAAATAGGCATTCTGTGGAGCTAGGTACGGGGGAAGTGATGTACGATTTTGGGAGTTCTATGGAGAGAAATAGCATTGAGGAGGATCATCTGGTACACAAGGATATCCACAGGAACGATGTCGAGGCTAGAAATATCGATTAGGAAAGCCCATCAGATCATCTTTTTTGTTTCTCTTTCTTTTACCCAAGCATACTGGGATGTTCTGAATGTCGTTCGAACAACTCACGATTATGCCCGACTTGATTCCTTCTTCTTCTAGATCCCCTATTTTTAACACATCATTGAAAGGCTTTCCCAAGGCCGGGATCAAATGAGTGAAGTAGGTAGGTCCCTAGGCTTGTAGGAAAAGCTCAACCATTTCTTGTTCACCAATCGGGGAACTGACTTGAGCAGCTTGCTCCCTCCATCTGAGCCCAATCTCCCTAAAGATTTCTTCCGGCTTCTTTTCCATTTTTTATTGGGATGAGCGATCTAGGGTAACGCCTGATTTGTATTGAAAGCATCGCACAAAATCTTGAGACAGGTCACCCAATGTATGCCACCTACCAACATCTTGACGAGTATTCAAGGCCAAAGCCACCCCAGTCAGGCTCTCACTGAAATATGCCATTATCAAGTCATCTTTCTCTCCAACAATTCTCATTTCATTGCAATAGACCCTCAAGTGGGCTACCGGATCTCCACACCCATCATACAAGTTAAATTTTGGCACTTTGAACACCGTAGGGAGGCGAACGTCATGGGACACAGACAGTTCTTTGTATGTCATGCTACCGTGGTATCTCGTTCTTCATTTGTTCTTTAAACACTATTCTGTGCCTTTCAGCCTTCTAAGCATCCCATCTCGCCCTTCTCTTTTTGTAACCTTTTCATTTTCACCATGAAGCTCATCCCGGGAGCTCTTCTTGTATGAATCAAAGACCTTGTGGGAAACCTTTGCGGGGTGATATTGGGCATCACAAGCTTTGAGTGGTTATTCATTGTTGGGGGTAGTGGATATGAAAGGAAGGCAATTTTGGGGTGAGGTAATTGGAGGAGGAGTGGTGGAGCTACTAGGGTAGTTGGGAAAGTTGTGATAAGCGGGTGTATTTGGATAGTATGGAGGATCGTCTGGCATTGTGCCCCAAATTTGGGTAAGGGTAGCATCTAGAAAAATCGGTGGCGGCGGGTGTGGTTCCTTCCCAGTCGTCTAGGCCTGATACATATTTGCCATGTATTGTCTTAACATCCGTACCTCTTCAACAGACCTACTATCCCGTTCAACCAACTGCTTTCGGGCATCGGTATCAACCAACTTAGTTCGATTGTTGTCTGCCATTGTCTCTTGACTTTGTGTCGTATAGAAGAGTTACCACTTTATAACCACAAACCAACCACCTTTTTGCTATGAACACAACAAAATGAAGCTATCACATTGCGTGCAATGCACCTAGCCACAGTTATCGGTTCTAAAATAACTTCGAGGGTACAAAGATCAATTGGAATCATCCCAATTTGTTCATTTCAACCTCTCTCTTTTCTTTTCTTTCCTCTCCCTTCTTTAGCTCGCTCATTTTTCCTTCCCCCTTTTCCTTTCGGATTATCACTTATTCTTCCCTCTCATTTCTTACATCCATGACTTCACCTCTCTTTTTGCTTTCTTCTATCTTTTATTTTCCTTGATTTTCCCCTTTTTTCCTTTACTTTACTTTTAATAACTAAAAGAAATGATTCGATCGAACCCTATGTAGGTTGCCTACGTATCATGACCCCGTATGAATCAAATCTTTGTATAGTTCTGGAGGATCGAGAATAAAGTAAACAAACTCACATGCTCTTTTTTTTTCTTTTTACCTTAATGACTACTCTGATGAGAAAAGAGAAATAAAAGAACGAATCATTTTTTTGTATTTTCTAGACTTATGTTCTACGACCTATTCTAAACTCACGCTTAACGGGCATATTTTTTTTTCCCTTTTTTGTCTTTTGAAAAAAATACTCTATTAAGGAAAAATCCTAAAAGAAAAATATTTTTTTGATTTTCTTTTCTTTTTGTTTTTTTTAAGAAGGAAATCTAAAGAATAAACCACAAAAACATATTTCTAATTTTCAGTTGATATCCTAACGCAATAGTTCAAAACAAGCAATGAAAGAGATAAAACAAAATGTTTTTGGATTTCAATTTTGATTGCCTAAAGAAGAAATTCTAATGTGTAAGGCCCCGTGAAATCCCTACTCGAAAAACCCGGATCCCGTGGTGCCAAGTTAGGAGCATGTGTTAGCAATTCATAAATATACCTCGCGGCTCGCAAGCTCGACAGGGCGCGGACCTTAATGGATTGAATAATGCATTAAAAATTCAAGAATAAGTTTCCAGAAAAAAGCAAAAAATGTGGTCCATAATGCGGCTGCAAATCAGGTATGCGAACCGCATATCTGCCACAGAGTTAGTCAGAATGTTGAAGTCAGCTATGTGGTCGAAATGCAGTCGCATAATCGAAATGCGGACCGCATTGTCGTCGCATATTTTCCTTTGAATTTTGTAAGGGCTAGTTCTGCGGTGCACTTTGCGACCACAGAACGTGAATGCGGACTGTATTCGTGCTGCAGACTCAGTCAGAGTGTCCAATTTTCGGGGAGCATTTTGCGGTCCATTATGTGGACCGCATGTTTACTCTGCGATCGCATATTTGACTCGGGGCTCCAAATTTTCTAATTTTTAGCCCGACCTGCATATCGATATATCCGGTGTTATAGCTCATTTTAAGCATTTTCTAGCGGGAGAGAGAGGGTTTTTGGAGAGGGAAAGTCTCGCATCAAATTACTCCATAAGATATGGCTAAATCCTTGAAGAAAATCAAGTGAAGACCCCTAGACCTTCATCTCAAGAGGTAAGACTTCATCACCCCAACTCTTATTTGTTTCATTCTCATATATAAGGGGTCACTAGTGAGGTGATTCATAGGTATAACAATGGATTCCTTGCATGCATATCAAACCTTAGAGTAGTGGGAGGTGGTGAATTAAAGAGGGGTACAAACTGATATAAACTGCTCTCAAAAAGGGGCCAAAGATCACATTGCACCTATAGGGTTTGTCACTATGCTTGAACCAAGCTAGAGTCTCAATCCCATCTATAATTCTCGATTTAATTTTTAATTCTTACTCAATAGATCAAAGTTGTAAGATTTCAGGAAATTTGTAAAAGAATAAGGAAAGCTTTATTGAGGTATGTATGGCTAAAACCCCTTTTATTAGAAATTGATCTTCGTTGTCATTTAGAAAAGTATGGTAAGAGTTGAATTGGTTAGTGTATTGATTGTTATTACGCATTGATTTTCATGTGTCTATGCATATTCGTGAAGGATGTGCCTCAATGTGAATAATGCACCATTCTTGACAGTTAGAGAAGAATGAAAAAGTACAGTTATGTGTTGAAATACTTGGGCTATAAGCCAACATCAAAACAAAGAATTATTCATGCTAGCTATGTGCTCACTTACCTGTGATTGCAACTTGAATTATCGTTGATATACGTGTCTATGATCGCAACTTGTAAAATGAATATTGAAAAGGGAAAACGATGTGATGATGGTGTCCATGAGTTGCCCAAGAATTGTTATGATATGTGTGGAATAAATATTTGAAGGTGTTGAAAAATGAGAATGGAGTAATGACTCCAATGAGGTAACCTTTCCTATTGGGTCGTGATCGGACACCATGCCGCTCACATGGTGGTAATGTGCTGATATTGAATTCTGGATAAGGGAAATGAAATATTGATTAAGAATAATGCCTCCAATGAGGTGACCTAGCCGGTCGGGTCGTGACCGGACTCCACTCGAGATGGCGGTGGTATTGAGAACAGTGGTGAACATGTGATAGAAATGTCCTAATCTATGTTTTGGAAATTGTATGGAAGATTATATGAATTGCATCTTTGATTTGCCCGTACTATTTACTTGTATATGTTTGATAGTTCTTTCTAGTAAAATGGTGTTTAGTTATACATACCAGTACAATTCAAATGTACTGATGTCCCTTTTTTCGGGGGCGCTACATTCGTGTTATGATTGTAGGTGACTCCATAGCAGATAGTGCCGATCGTATGTAGCGGAGCTTATTTCTTCTCGAAGTCTCGGTGAGCCCCTTTTTCTTCCATGGGGCTATATGGTGTATATTTTGTTATTACAGCTTTCCACTGTTGAGGTATAGACGGGGCCTTATTTCCGTCATAGTTATGCTTATCTATTGTATCCTTAGAGGCTCCAAAGACACTAGTGTGGGTTATGTACGGGTGTTCGGGGAGTCCACTATATATGTTGTAATCCAAAACTTGGATCTCCATAAACTGTAATTCTAATAGAATCCTTGAATCTAGCTTATGTACGGTAAATCTTTGTGATATGAAATAAACCAATGATGTTGTATGCACCATGTATTCTCGTCTAAATTAATGAAAGGCATGGGTTCCATATTCGTATTGATTTGGGGTAGAAAGTGTTCGGTAAGGCTTGCTCAGACGGGTTCACATGATCGAGCGCTGGTCGCGCCTCCAGAAGTTGAGGCGTGACATAATGATAAACAAAATATAAAGTATTTTTATTTTCTATGTACAATATCCTAAAGTTCTAATGAAAATAAAAAGAATTTTTTTTCAGTAATTTTCCAAAGAAACACCTCAAAAAAAATCTTTTTGGATTATGGAATTAATACCTTAAAGAAAACCTTTTAAAGAGGTACTAAAAGAAAATTCTCTTTTTTGAATTTTGGTCCTAATATACTAAAGGAAATATAAAAACAGTTCATTTTACGTCCTAGATATTAATTGCCTAAAGGAAAAACAACCTCAATTTTTCTTTTCTTCATTTATATAATTAGTATTATAAACAAACTTATAATGGAAATATAAAATGTAACATTCCTTTTTTTTTTTTGATTTTTGAGTTACAGCATATCTTTTCATATGCAAAATACAATAGTAATAAAAAAAACTCGACAATTACTATACAAAACTAGAAAGTAAAAGACGACATAAAAAAATCTCCATAAGCAACTTCTGAATGCAGTGTCCCTGGGTTATCTGTCATGGTAAGTAGATGCACACATGTATGAGAAAACTTAAACCAACACCATGTGAGACAAAAATATTCCCTACTAGATACATGCAAGACATGATCGAGCTTATTTTTGCAAAATGACTTATTTGGCGAAAAGGTGGCTAGAAGTGCAAAATTTGACTAAGACCCCACAAAGCCAAGAACCTAAGATTTACTAGGAAGACCAAACCCTATGTGGGTTGCCTACGTAACACACCTCGAAAGACGAGAATCAGGTTCACGTAGTTCGGGCAGGTTGGATACGGTCGAAAAAAAAAAAAACTAACTTAGAGAAAACATATTGTTTGTCTTTTTCTTGAAAATGATGAAATATGGAAAATATTTTTGGATTTTCTTTTCTCCTTTTATTGATTTTTATTATTATTATTTTTTCTTTGAAAAATGATGAAAAAGTGCAAAATATTTTTTTTTTGTTTTGTTTTTCAAGCTCTTTTTTTTAACAAAATTATGACAGAAAGTATAATGGGACCCCACTCGCTTTATCTTTACACTTCACCCTCTCTCTTTTTTTCTTTTTTTTTGGCTTTTTTTTATTTTTCATTTGCTCTCAGCTATCATTGTTCCGCCAAATGACTCTTTTACTCTTCAATAAATGCAACATATAGCACATAGGATGCCTCAAGATTGTCTGCTACTTGGGGTACACCTGTTCTACACGGATCCAACCCCTGTGTTAAGTCCCCTAAGTCAAATGCACATGATGCAGATAAGCTTTCCTACTAGGGATCCGGTATGAGGCTGAGTTTTTCTAGGTTTTAAACCTGGTTTTTTGTTCTAGACTGCGTACCCGAGCAGACAACTCGAGTCGAGGAGGGGGCTACGTACCAGGGACCCGAAAGATCATCCGTCTCAGTAACTTCTCCGAGCCTCTTTCTTATTTCAAGGTATGACACTAACAGAATAGAGAGTCTCGACCAACGAGCACATCCCCGAAG
The DNA here is from genome assembly GCA_026770625.1 of Nicotiana glauca. Classification (NCBI taxonomy): domain Eukaryota; kingdom Viridiplantae; phylum Streptophyta; class Magnoliopsida; order Solanales; family Solanaceae; genus Nicotiana; species Nicotiana glauca. Next base: position 8,415 of record MU674197.1, on the reverse strand, counting down.
ATAAGAATATAAGGGTTTCGTAATAATTTATATGTATAATTAAAATAATATCAAAGTAGTAAAAGCGTCATTTTGCACACTAAGCCCAACATGTAAAAAAATATCAGATAATAAACAAAGTCAAATACAACAATTATTCTAAGCTCGAATTCGTGAACCCTGAACCAAAAGTTTTGGGTTCATGTCCCTAGTAGAGTCGCCAGAGCTGTCACACATCCTTTTTCACTACACCCCCGAAAGGGTATAAAAAAAGAAGTTTTTTCAATTAAAGGAAAATCGAAACGGAATTTATTATTAAAAGATTCAGAGTCGCCACTTGGGAAGTTTATGATATCCCAAGTCACCAGTTTGAATCCCAAATCAAGGAAAAGAATGACTCTGTTTAATAGTCTGCGAACCAGAAATTCGGGTAAAGAATTCTGTTAACCAGGGAGAAGGTGTTAGGAATTCCCAGGTTCTGTGGTTCTAGCACGGTCGCTCAAATGTTATATTTAGCTTGATTATTTAATTTTAATCAATTATGAACCTCTGTGGAAATTTGAGTTTTAACCGCTTTTATTCATTTTTTAGAGAAAAATTGCAACGTTATTAAAACACGTCTCGAAACACGTTATATAAATACCCCTGTGGCTTTTGAAATATTTTAACATCGTTGAGATTTGGATTTGGGTCACTAATTGTGCACCCGAGTTTAAGAAGGTAAATTATTAAAAGGACGCGCCTAAAGCTACTACGCGTTAGCAACTTTGCAAGGGCCATGAAACTTCCCAAAATGGTACACCTCAAATTCTAAGGATAAAATAAAATTAATTAAAGTGAGGGCCAAGCAATTGAAATTTTGTTTGGCACGCAAGTCTAGCTAATCAAAACCATGGTACCACCAGCTTCGCTTTCAGCGAATACAACACCTAGCTAACTTTTTTGTTTAAAAGATAATTCTAGAGCATACATTTTATAGAAACTCTCATATGTACTGAACAACTGAACCTAATGCACAACACTTAAATCGAATGATATCATTCAGAATTGATAAAACCATTAATATGACAAAACCAAACAAATAATAGTGCTTCTGCTGCAAAATTGCTTATTCCAAAAATGATAAAAATAATAGTCCTTGACTGTTCCTCGTCACTACCCCACCGAGGTTAGTCTTGGTACTTACTAAGCACCGCTGTGGTGTGCTCATGCTACTCTTCTGCACACTTTTGTTGTGCAGGTACTGGTACTCCCATTCAGTTCTATCGTCCTTGGAAGGAGGTGTATTCGTAGAGACTTCGAGGTATATCTGCTACATCCGCAGTCCCTTTCCAGCTTTCTGTAATAAGTATAGTTCTTTCAGTATTTCTCCTTTGTATAGACATTCTTGAGTCAAAGACTCTTATGTATCCCTTAGCTTGTGATTTGTGAGATTCCGGGTTTTTTGAATATTTGTTAGCTTCGAGACTTGTTGCTGTATGTGCTAGATGGCACCTTAAACACTAATTTATTTCACTAGTTCAGTTTAATTACTTTCTTCCGTAAGTTGGTTTATCTTCCGCATTGTTAGGCTTACCTAGTCATAGGGACTAGGTGCCATCACGACATGTTCATGGAGGGTTATCTGGGGTCGCGACACCTTATCCAAGGCATCATGTACTAAATTTCTACCAAATAAACGCGTCTCCCCCGGCTCAAACCATCCAACCGATGATTGACACTATCTACCATGTAATGCCTCATAGGGAGCCATCTGGATGCACGACTGATAACTATTATTTTAGGAAAACTTAGAAAGTGGCAAGAATTGATCCCAAGATTTTCCGAAGTCAATAACACAAGCGCGGAGCATATCTTCCAATATCTGGATAGTGCACTCAAACTTTTCATTCGTCTGAGGATGAAATGTTGCGCTCAAGGCAACCGGCGTGCCCAACTCACACTATAGTGCCCTCTAGAAATGCGATATGAAATGCGTACCTTGATAAAAAATAATAGACACGGGTATACCATGAAGACAAATGATCTCACGAATATAAATATCTGCCAAGCGCTCTAAAGAATAGGTAGCTACCACTGGAATGAAATGCGTTGACTTGATCAGTTTATACATAATGACCTAAGCTGCATCGAACTTCCTCTGAGTGCGGGGAGTCCAAACACGAAATCCATAGTGATACGCTCCCACTTTCACTTAGGAACCTCTATTTACTGAAGCAAACAACCAGGTCTCTGATGCTCTTACTGTACTTGCTGACAATTTAGGCACCGAGATACATATGCAACTATATACTTCTTCCTCTTTCTCCACCAATAACGCTGCTGCAAGTCCTAATACATCTTGGTGGTGCCCAGATTAATAGAATACGTGGAACTGTCGGCTTTCTCTAGAATCACCTCACGAAGTCCATCCACATTAGGTACATAAACACGACCCTGCATCATCAAAAATCCATCATCCCCAACCATAACTTTCTTGGAATCACCGTGCCATACTATTTCCCTATGGACAAGCAACACTCCCAGATGCTCTCAAATAACAAAGACCGAGCGACCGTAAAAAATTACACACAACATGGCTCAGAAGCATCCAATCTCACGAACTTATTGGCCAAAGCCTTAACATCTAATGCAAGCGGTCTCTCACCGACTGGGATGAACGCAAGGCTACCCATACTCACTGACTTCCTACATAAAGCATCAGCCATAACATTGGCCTTCCCGGATTGATACTAAATGGTGATATCATAGTCATTCAATAGCTCCAAACACATTCCCTGCCTCAAATTGAGCTCCTATTGATTGAAAAAATACTGCAAACTTTGATGATCCATGAATACCTCACACAACATGCCATAAAGATAGTGCCTTTAAATCTTCAGTGCATGGACAATGGCTGTGAGCACGTGATTTTTGCTCTAAGCAAATTATTCCTAAAAGCCAAACAAAATAATTTTTCATTATTTTTACAATTTTTGTTGATATTTGTGGCATTTTTGTGTTAATTAGTTGCATAATAATTCAAATTAAAAATACAAAAATATGCATATGCATTAGGATTTTTAATTTTATAATTTTAGTTTTAATTTCGAAATAATTTAAGCAAAAATAAAAGATATATAATAGCATTACTATAAAATATATACTAAATAAATTTTAGAATTTAATTAATTTAACAATTTAATAAAATTAGAAAAATATATATAATTAGAAAAGAAAAATAAAATACAAAATACAAGTGAAAATACAATACAAAAATACAAGAAAATAATGGATTGTTTTAAAAATTGGGCCAAGTATACTAGCCCAAATAATAATACCCATGTCCAGGCCCCAAACACCCCTTACTCGTCTGCCCAATGAAATCCAAACGACCCCGTTTCAAGAAAATCAATCTGGGCCATTGAAATGAATTAATCTAAGGGCTGAAACTTGAACTCATCAAAAATAAAACGACGACGTTTTGCGTCAATTAATCTCGACCATTCATCTGTTTGATCCAACGATTGACGCTAGATATCAATAATAAATAAAACGACACCGTTCAGTGCCTAGGAGATCTTAGCCGTTCGTTTTCATTAATCCAACGGTAGGGGTGACTTGTTATGTTTTAATATGTATAGCATAGACAAAAAATATCATAAACAAATTCATTCTCTTCTTCCTCTCTAACCTAGCCGCCCCCAAATCCCTCAGAACCCCGTCGGAACCCTATCAGCGGGAAACAGTAGGTACGCCAACCAGTCCACAAAATACACCCTAGGATCGCCTTGAGCTCCTGAGTCCACCCATCTATCCCGTTTCTTTCGAAACCCCTTCCTTCTATTCGAATATTCAAAAATGTGTCGCTGGAACCCTACCGCCGGCGAACACAACTTATGCCAATAGTCACCAAATTAACACCCGTTGTTCCTCTTCTCATCCCCTTTCCATTCTTCCAAGTGATTTCCTTCGAATCTTGTCGGAAAGCTTCGAATATCAAACCGAAGTTTTCCGGCCAAGACTTGAAGTATGCCAAAAAATCCCAAATTCACACCACAGACTCTTTTTCCCATCCTTTATTCTGAACTACCAACCTTTTCCTTTGAATCTTGCTCAAACTCGTCAGAAATCAAAATTTGAGTTTTCTGGCCAAGAACTCAAGCTCAAATCTTTATGATTTTGACCATAACATCCTTAACCACGTGTTTTCTTATGAAAATACATGGTTGGGGATGTTACTGGTCAAGAATCTCGAAAGATTTTTGAAAAATGGCTGGCTAGAGTTTTCGTTAAATCAGTGAGTTTCCACTTCTAGTTTTATTATATTTGTTTAGTTTTGTTTGAGGGTCTGTATAGAAATTTTTCTTTCTTAGTCCAGTTCTGGTGTTAATTGATTTTGTTGCTGATTTTTGGTTTTACCTTTTATTCATATGTTAGTTAAATCGGATTTGTTTTTATATTTTTACTACTCTTGGAGTTAGTCTAATCCATGACCAGTGTGTTTTCTTGAAGTTTAATCTGGGTTTGAAATAAGTTTAGTATGATTTGATTGATCACAAGACTATTAGAATATTATTGCTTATCTAGGGTATTTTTACATTGCTAAGTTCAATATAGGATTTTGATTTTGGTCTTATGACTTGTTTGGTTATAGATATTTGAATTTCGATTAATAATTAGTTAAATGATTGGATTAATTTTAATAATTAGGGTTATAAGTCTGGTAGTTTTAAAATTCAGGGTTAATGGGGTAAAAGAGCATTGGGGTAGCTAGTAAATTCAATTAAGGTCCAGGGGTCTTTTGGGTACATAAAAAGGGTAAAGGGTAATAAACCTAAGGAAGTGGGGGCATTCTGGGTAGAGGATAGTGGCAATAGGGTAACTTTTTAAGTGAAGTAGGGGCAAATAGGGAATTACATAAGGGTAGAAGGTTCTAGATGTGGTGATTAGCATAATTCTTAACAAATAAATGGTAGTTAACTGAATTACAAATAAAATAATAGGGATAAAACTGAAATAAAAGAGGGGCCATAGTATAAATAATAAAATTCTAAATTTCCTCCATTTTTAACTCTATAAATAGGCATCAATATGCCTAATTTAAAAAAGTTTGGCAATCTGACAATATCCTTAATGTAATTCTGCCATTCTAGCTCCACCCTCTCGCAATTAACCACTTTCAAAACTCAAAAAACATTAGACTTAGCAGAAAAATATCCAAAATCTATTGTTTCATTGATCTAAACTCAACACGAAGGCTGTTTTGTTGATTGTTTCTGATTATGGTGATTGAAAGGCCGGAATTTCGTTTTGAAATTGGTTAATTGTATTCTCCTGGTTTATATCCTATACTTTTGGTTAAAATCTGGTGGTGTTGAGGCTGTGATTGAGTTTGCTGCGTTAATTCCTGTTGATGTAGCTGATCGTTAGAGATCTAATTCTCTTTCTTACATTTTTCTTCTATTCAGGTACACAATCGTACTCAACACTAATATGATTTCAAGATTTTGAGCAAATAAAAATGAGAATCTGATTATTATTCTGAAGTTTCGTTAATAAATTAGTTTAAATCTGATTAGATTATATAGATGCAGAAGTTATTTGTATTTGATAGAATTTGTTAATTTGTATTGGACTGTATAAATCGGGATTGTGTTTGGACGATTGAACATTTGGACATTTATTAAGTATTAGATCATTATGAACAATGTTTGAAGTACTTGTGATCATCTAGGATAATGAGATATCTTGTTAGATTTGGATTTCATTTAATATAGCATGAATAAAAAACTGAAAATAATCTGTTAGTATTTTTCATCAATTTCGTTTTTTTAGAATAACTTCATTTGTTGAAATCAGAAATAGGAATAAAATTTCATGTGCTAAGTCAAATATATTATCAGTTAGACTAATTTCGAAACAGTATTATGATATTACTGTAAAATCCAGTAGTTTCAAGTAATAATACTCTAATTCACATTAATATTCGAGGTTGATTTTTAAAGGTAAATGAACTAGAAATAAGGAAATTAGGAATATGAACCATGAATAATCACCAAATAGGTATCATGACAATACTGGCCTATTATCAATATCTAAACATGCAATGTGGTCACTTAACTATTATCAACTGCTTAATAAAAGTGATAGTAAAAACGTGAATACTAGAGTTCTGAATTTGTAGGATAGTATACTCACAAGTAGTGTAAGATCATGCTTGTTCAGCAATTTGTGAGGCTGGCTTGTTAAATTGGTTGTACAAAAGTTTGAATTGGTTGATGCATGAATTGGATTTTGCACTATTCTGTTGGGCCAAACGTCCTGAGCCCCAAAACCATGATAAAATATTTTATTATGCTGGGCCAAACATTCTGAAACCCAAAGTTAATATAAATTCTCTTATGCTGAAATCATAATAGGAACAAGGAAATTTACCCATAAATATAAAAAATTGAGTTTCGACTTGAGTAATGGATTCAAGCTAAAATAGTTAAGACTTTCCCTTTATTGTTTGGATACAAAAACAAAAAAAAAATAGAAAATATAGTTGCTCTAGGCTTGGCCATTAATAATACAAGTGCGGCGAGCCTCGCCAAGTCAAATACATAATTGTGCGGCCCTCAATAAATGGTTGAGTCAAAAATACTTATAAATTGGGAGAACCGTTTAGCGAATTCCACGGTCTTCCCCAAATATAATAAACACGTAGTCGCTTTAGGCACGTATGTTAATAATATTACCTTCCCAAATACGGGTGCACATTTATGTGACCCAAATCTAAATCTCAGCGAAGTCGAAATGTGTTAAAAGTCACGGGCGTACTGGTACGGCGTGATTCGAGATACATTTTAACGACGTTGTAATTCTTGTAAAATAACTAATAAATATAATAAAAGCGGGTTATTAATAAAAGGCACATAAAAATAAAACATGTATTGAAATCAGATAAAATCAAATACAACAGTTGAGCGACCGTGATAGAACCACGGAATACGGGAATGCCTAACACCTTCTCTCGGGTTAACAGAATTCGTTATCCGAATTTCTGGTTCGCGGACGATTAACAGAGTCATATTTTCCTTGGTTCGGGATTTAACCGGTGACTTGGGACACCATTAATCTCTCAAGTGGCGACTCTGAATAAATAATAATAAATCCCGTTTCGACTGTCCTTTGATTGGAAAAACTCTTTTACGCCCTTCGCGGGGTGTATTAAAACTCGTAAAAAAGGAGGTGTGACAGCTCTAGAAACTCTGCTGGGGATAAGAAACCCAGAATTTTGGTTCAGGGTTTAAGAATTCGAGCTCGGAATAATTGTTGTATTTGTTTGTATCTGATTTCCCTATATATTCACGATTAACGTGTTAAATGTTTGCCGCTTTGATATTATTTGAGTTGTATATAAACTGTGCCGAAAACCCTTCTCTTCTCACCTCCGGGGATGTGCTTACTGGTTGAGACTCCCTATTTTGTTAGAGTCAATACCCTGAAATAAGAAAGAGGACGGACAAGTTACTAAGCCGGATGGCCTTTTGGTTCCCGGTATGTAGCCCCCTCCTCGACCCGAGTTGTCCGCTTGGGTACACAGTCTAGAACATATAACCAGGTTTTGAACTCAGAATAGGGACATTTATTTGCATCACGTATGACTTAGGGGACTCAATACAGGGGTTGGGTCCGTCTAGGACAGGTATCCAGATATGAAAAGACCATCATGCATTTTACGTGTTGCATTTATTTGTCTCTGGCCATCATGCTGACCGGTTAAAAAAAAAGAAGAAGAAATTGTTTTTGATTTTAGAAAAACCGATACCCAAATACTGTCGAAACTCTGCCGAAATTTTGTAAAAAAAAAAGTGTTGAAAATAGAAAGATTTTTGATTTTTTTTTATAACTCGTTTTAACTAAAGCAAAAGATAATATAAAAAGAGTTTTTAGAGTCATTGCAAACAAATTTTTTTTTATTATTTTGTTTTTTTTTCAAAAAAAAAAAAATATATAGTTTGTTTTGTCAATAAAATTGAAAATGAAATTTTGCTAGTTTGGTTACTTGATTTTTGCCAAAATAAAATAAAATAAAAAAAATAAATAAAAAATGGTTTGTTTTAAAAATAGTTTGACCGAACTACGCTGGTTTGATTCTCGCCATGGTGAGATACGTAGGCAACCCTTGACGGGTCCAACCATTCCTTTTTGCAAAAATAGCCAGAAAATGTAAAATTTTGATTTTTTGTCATTAAGTGATGCCGTTTTGTCAAAATAGCTGAATGTCCCAAAAGGACGCCGGGAGGCTGTTTTTGAAAATGGCCACTTTTGAATCATTTCTTAATAGTTAGCGGACACAACCTTAAAATTTTCTCTTGGAAGTGCTGAAAGGTTGTATTGACAAAGTAGTTTTTTTTTTACTTGTAAAAATTAGAATTGAAAAATAAAATATATAGTGCTTTTCTTTTA
>MU674196.1:3851-39310 GCA_026770625.1 Nicotiana glauca | reverse complement strand
ATATATATTATCAAAACAACATAAAAATGTGATTATTTAGGGCGTGATTATAGTCAAATTCACCTATTATCACAACGGTAAGTTGAGAGAAAAAATAAAATGAGAGAGACTTGATAGTGAAAACCCTTCGGGCACTACAAGTCGAATAAGGATCGGGAATTAGATTGGATAATCGGAGCGTTGAAGCCCAGTTTCACAGTTTAGGGGGTATAACAAGAGTTGAACATCTGACTTGCTTGACAGAATAGGCCACAGATGCATATCATGGTCATTAGAGTTGGTATCCACATCTGATAGGTTTCTACTTTGTAGTTTTCTTGTTAGGAATCATCTCTTTCCATTGTCCTTTACTCTGTTCATTTTGTCTTCTTTACTTCCTCTTCCTGAGTCTGTTTGGTGAGAACAAGTGAGAAATGACTTCAAAATTTGCCACCAACTTTCCAATTGCACAAAACGAGATTTGGCTAGCACATCAAAGCAACATAAGTCAGGAAAGAACAATATGCGCACTGAGTTGGTAACAATCAACATGCTTTGGGATTCATGTGAAATACAAAGGTTTGATATATATCAATTCATGAATAATGCAACAGATAGGGGATGTTGGGTGAACGGATCAAAGGTATTCTTTGTGATGAGGTTGACAGAGAAGGTGGTTAACCAATGAAAAGCAAGGTCTTTCAAGGTGAAATCAAAGTTATCACGGCAAGTGAAGGAGCAATCGCCCTCAAAGTCAAGGTCACAAACCAACCACCATGTTCAAACTCACAAGTTTTCTTTGTCTGAAACAGGGACGGAAGCTAGGTTCATATCAAAGCTTGGAAGCATGAAATTTTCAGGTGTAATGCCCTAATTCTGCTTACGCAGAGGCTATTAAGAAGATCACACGTCACCCTTAGGAGAAACACTTCCTAGTATGGGTTTTCAAGTTATATTTTGTTGTAGGAGACGCACTCCCTAAATTAAGGTTTTACCCTCAGGAGATGCACTTCCTAGTTTGGATCATATGAGTTTGAGTCACTGATGGTTTTACCCCTAGGAGACGCACTTCCTTGTCTAAGTCTTTCAAGTTATATTTTGTTGTAGGAGATGCACTTCCTAAATTGAGATTCCACCCCTAGGAGACGCACTTCTTAGTCTGGGTCTTTCAGGATACACCTGTAGGAGATGAACTTCCTAAATTGATAGTTCATTCATAGGAGACGCACTTCCTAGTTTAAGTCATTGAAGTTTCACCCATAGGAGACGCACTTCCTAAATTGATAGTTCATTCATAGGAGACACACTCCCTAGTTTGAGTCGTTGAAGTTTCACCCCTAGGAGACACACTCCTTAGTCTAGGTCTTTCAGGATACACCTGTAGGAGACGCACTTCCTATATTGAGAGTTCATCCATAGGAGACGCACTTCCTAGTCTGGTTCATTGAAGTTTTACCTGTAGGAGACGCACTTCCTAATTAAGGTCTTTCAAGGAGATGCACATCCTAAATTGAGAGTTACCCCCTATGAGACGCACTTCCTAGTCTGGGTCTGTCAAGTTATACTTTGTTTTAGGAGACGCACTTCCTAAACTGAGATTTCACCCCTAGGAGATGCACTTCCTAGTCTGGGTCTTTCAGAATACACTAGGAGACGTACCTCCTAAATTGAGAGTTCAGTCGTAGGAGACGCACTTCCTAGTCTGGTTCATTGAAGTTTCACCCACAAGAGACGCACTTCCTAGTTCGGGTCTTTCAAGAGTATATGTTCTTTTAGGAGACGCACTTCCTAAATTGAGATTTCATCCCTAGGAGACGCACTTCCTAGTTTGGGTCATTCGGGTTTTATTTTTAGCAGGCGCATTTGCTAGTCAAAGTTCTTGGTTTTACCCTATGAGACGCACATCATGTTCTAGTCTTTAGCTTACTCTCATCATTGAATCAATAGAATAAGTGGTTTACAATTTTGCAAACAACTCACAAATCTTCCTAGTGCAAACTGGGGCAGAAAATTTCGTTTGTTTTGTTTGTTTAGATTGCAGGCACCCATATGGAAAACAAGGGAACACAGAGAGTTTCAGCAATCAGGCACCCACCCGGAGAACAAGGGAATTCACTTCAGAACGGAATTCAAGTCAGCAGCAAAAGAAGCTCACGGCGAGAATGCGAGTCAACAGTCCAAGGTGATCAACAAAGTTAGTCACGATCCAAAAAAAACAAAAAAAAGAAGAGAAAGGCAAGAAATGAACCCAAATACAGAAGTTGATGAAAGATGTGAGCTTCTTAAGACATGGTTGAGGTCACAAGTAGTGCATGTCCGGTCTTGATCAGAAAAGTTGAAGAAGAATGAGCTAGCAACTAGCAAGCGTCAAGGTTCAAATCCAAAGTCTGCACGAAGAACCATTCAAGACTTAAGATCAAGTTTCAGAAGACTTATAGATAGGAATCTTGTAACTCGTAGTTGATAGGTTTAGCTAGTCTTTTTTATCTTTTGATTTTGATGTAATAACAGGACCGCGGACCGATACCTTGACGGAATGACACCTCGAACGGCTCTCTACCTCAATATACTCCATCATCTCACTCACCCAGAACTACACTGACCTGATTCCTTTATTGCCAAGGATATGTAGGCAACTTTTGAAGCAAAGGTTCGGTCAGGTTCTATTTCAAAAAATATTTTCCACGGAGTACTCAAACGGCCAGAAATCGCTCGTATCCGCTCACTTTATCTTTGCACGAAAACTCTTCATGTTTCCGAGCAAAGAGGGGCAGCTGTGAGCACGTGATTTTTGCCTCACATGAATTACTCCTACAGAACTCTTTTTCTTTAATTATTTGCTATTCTAGGAATTATTGTAGAATTTTCCTGATTTTTTTATTTTGTGTGCATATTTAATTTTGTTTAAATCATAAAAATAAAAATAAAAATAAAAATACTGTATCTGCATTTAGGATTTGATTTTACATTTTTATATTAATTAAGTAATTTTTTATTTTACAAAATGAAAAATTATAAAAAATAACGTATTTTGCATTTTTTATTATTTAATTTCAAATTTTGTAGTTTTCTTTTAATTTAATATTTAATAAGTTGTGATAATTATTATTTATAGGTAATTAATTTAATTTGATAAAATAATTTAGTCTAGGAATTATTTGGATCGGGGAAATATTTACCTAACTTAGGAAGCTTCTAATGGTGGTAGGGTTGTGAATGCACTAAGGATAATACGAAGATAAAATTAAGTGGAATCAATTAATTAAAAATGGGGAAAAAGACATTTATAATGAAGGGTACACTAATTTGGTGCATAATATATACAAGGAGCAAAAATACATATATACACACAAGAAATAACGCCTGAAAGTAGAAAGGAACAAAGATAACGCCTGAGGAAAAATCAAAACAAAAAAGAAGGCTGAAAAAGCTGAAAATCAGCACAGCTTCACAACAGAGAACCCCCCCCCCCCCCACGTGTCATCTTCTTGGCTTCACCCCAAACGACCTCTGCTGCTTCACCATTTTTAGCAGCTAGAGATCCGCCGCAGACATAGAACCCCACCCACTTCTCACGCTTTCTTCTTCGTGAAAACCATCCATCTGAGAACACCCCAGACCTGGACCCCTGATCTCCTCACCAGAACACAGCAGAACCACCAGCTTGCTGGAAAATGTGTAGCTTCAGTGACCTCCATTGAATCCGGCAAAGCAAGAGCTCGAACCCAGCAGTAAGTCCAGCTACAAAATCGTCGAAAAAATAACAGACTAGTGTGCAAATCTGTTCGAAATCTCCACCCAAATCTAGCCGAGTTGGGTCTGTTCAGTTCCTTTAGAGATTCCGGTGAGGTTCCGACGCTGCTATGTTTTATGTTTGAGTCTGTGCCTGTTGAGTCAATCCCGTACCTATTGAGTTAATCCCATACTTGTTGATTTAATCCCCGTGCCTGTTGAGTCAATCCCGTTCCTGATGAGTCAATCCCGTGCTTGTTGAGTCAATCAATGCCTGTTGAGTCAATCCCATACCTGTTGCGTCAATCCCGTACCTGTTGAGTCAATCTCATGCATGTTGAGTCAATCCCATACCTGTTGAGTCAATCCCATACCTGTTGAGTCAATCTCGTACCTGTCGAGTCAATCCCGTGCATGTTGAGTCAATCCCGTGCCTGTTGAATCAATCTCGTATCTGTTAAGTCAATCCCGCACCTGTTGAGTTAATCTTGTAATTGATTGCCTTGTTCTGAGAATAAAATAAAATAGCCCTGACCCGATTTCAATTTCTAGTAATTCTAAATAAAATAAACATATCGTGAACGACGAGTGCATTTCATATAGCGTGGCTTACGATATATTTTAAATAACCTTGAATTTTCTTTAAATAAATGTAAGTGGTTTATAAGTTAAAAATGCACGCAGGTTTAAAATATGTAATTAAAATCAGATAAATAGGCCAATAATAATAGTTGAGCGACCGTGCCAGAACCACGAAATCCGGGAATGCCTAACACCTTCTCCCGGGTTAACAGAATTCCTTACCCGGATTTCTGTGTTCGCAGACTGTAAAGCAGAATCAATATTTCCTCGATCCAGAATTTGAACCGGTGACTTGGGATACCATAAATTATTCCAAGTGGCGACTCTGAATAAATAAATAATCCCATTTCAATTTTCACTTTAAGTTGGAAAAAACTCTCTTATACCTTCCGCGGGTGGTAAAAAGGATGTGTGACAACTAGTTCAACTCAACTTCAACTCAAAATTGAAAACACTACTCTAAAATCTCTATCAAATAGACTCAAAATTTAGCCACAACCTCCATTTGACATTTCAAAGACACTCCACTGAGATGAAACAACTACATAATATCAAACTCAGTTTATAAATTTCAACTTTCAAGGTCCTTCAATGCTGGATCTATTTAATACCAAATTTTCGAACACACACCTATAAGCAAAATAATTACTTTTAACCTCCAAGAAACTTGGCCAAATATGCTATAAATGGCACAATTTAAATAAAGATTAAGTGTTCAAATGGTTATAGATTTAATATGGATGGCTAAATTAAATATTCGCACAGATTTAGAGGGTTTTCTATGCGTTTGACATTTTTAAACTTCTAAATCATCACCGCTAAATTAAAATAAAAAATCAGCATATCTACTAAGTACAAGAAAGCCTACTTTAATTTTTTTTTTATTTTTTTAAAAGAACAAATGGGACATAAACGTTTGGAACCAAATATAAACTTCAGCCAGAAAGGGAAAAAAGAGAAAAGGATAAGAAAAAGATGGAGATAAGTGTAGGGCAGTTGCATTAGAAATAAATTATAAAGTTGGGTATGCAAGTAAATACTTTTGGTCGGATAGGTATTTAGTGTAATTAGTTTGAAAGTGGGTAAAAATGGTTAATTATTTTGTATTAGGTAGGTATATAGCATAAATTGCCCTAATTTTAAGACTATCTTCTAGTTTTACATAACAAAAACTTGAGAAAATGGCCCAAAATAATAAATTATATAGTATAATTTTGGGAGGATGCATAAAATCCTTCCCGACCTATGATCATATTACCAACTATACACCTTTTCTTTTTGAGAATCCTATTATCCCCGTAAACTATTTTAAAGTATAATAAATACCACCCTAAGTGTTGACGTGGCATAGAGAGTGTGCACACTCTCTTAAGGACAAGTGGTAGCTACAAAAATGATTTAGATATTGATTAACAGGTACGCGTGTCATCTTTTGATTGAAAATTACATAATTAATTACATCTAATTAATTAGTCTCCTTCATCTTCTAAACTTCTTCTCGCACGAACAAGGGGGACATCGTTTCAACGGCGAGATGCCGGAGCGAAAATCCAATACAACACAAAATTAACCCAAAAATCAAAAGCAAATATGTTTAATAAAGAAACAGAGCTACAACTAGAGGGAGCAACGAGCATGATTCAGTAAGAACCTACGAACAGTCAAAACGGTCAACAATAATGGAGTTTCGCCGGAGCAATGGTCTTGGTCGGAGTTTCATTCTCGCCCAGATCTGACAACATCAAACAAGTATTATATAAAACCCATCAAATGAGGCTTTTGCCTTGTTGCCGGATATTGTAATGAAAGCGTATAAATAGGAAAATTAGGAAGAAGGAGAAAACGGTGACTTTTTTTTTAAGTAAATAATCCTTTTTTTTATGCATGTGTATTTCATCACTTTGCATGCAACTGGTTGTAACTTTTTAAAGAGTAAATAATATTACTTTAAAATAGTTCAAAAATATAATAGGACCCCCGAAAAAATATATATGTAATTTGTAATATAGTTATATGTCGGAGAGGATTTTATGCATTATCCCTATAATTTTAAAAGAAGAAAATGACCGTACAGAAATCTCTTGTGATTTATATTGCCAATTTCGTACGTCTTAACACAAACATCTCATGTGGAATGGGTAATGAGCAATGACTCAGTACAATAACTAGCATTTTAAAATATATTCGTTCAGATTTTGATTTGATAAAAAATAGCCTGTAGTCAAAATTATTTATATCGGTAGCTCTAAAATTATATAAAATTGCAACTTTTAATTAGTTTGATGGAGTTCTAAATATTTAATTGTGAATGAATAAATTGATCTAATTCGATTTAACTCCTAAAAATGGGTCAAGACAATCTTCCCTGAGAGATGTATCAATTAAATTTGAAATTACAATAAACATCTCTATGATATGGCTCAGTTTTGGATACATCCCCTATTAAATTAAGCACTTACACCCCATATATTATAGAAATCCTATACTTACCCTATGAAGTATATCCATAACTAACCGTATTAAACTATAACTACTTTTCTTTTTTAAGAAAAGAAGCTAAATTACAAATGAAATCATTTATGCACTTATTTTCATGAAATTTAAAATGCTAACAATTGTTTTTGTTGAAAATTGTTTCACGCCTTTGATTTAAAAAGAGAATAAATATTTTTCGAAACAAAAAACTCATAAATAAGATATACCACCTATTGGTAATAACTTGCTTATACTCTAAATATGTAAGGTATTTGTGTTTTTATTTTATTACAGTATTTCATTATATAATATTTTACTCATTTTTATTGTACTTTATTATTCTTCCATTTCAAAATTATCTTAAATTTACTTAATTCGATGATGTTTTATTTGTATAGGATTTTTATTTAAGAGTGTGATTTGTATTTTTAATTAATTTTTAATAGTTATATTTTAACATAATTAATTAAGATATATCTCATAGTGGTTATGAGCTTAGGATTTCTACAATATAAGGGGTGTAAGCGTTTGATTCTAAAATACAGAGGTTATATTCAAATCTAAGTCATATTATAGGGAAATATAGTATAGTTAATCCACATTAAAAAATATGTGATTGTAAACAAATTTGTGGTATTTCTTTTTCTAACTTAACATTTTTGGAATTTTCCATTGAATAATTTTTACGTCATGAAGTAACTTTTAGGTGTACTTTTATTAAACAAAGACACAACAATAGGAGTTGTTAAGTTGAGTAGCAGTTCAACACCTTTGATCAGATAGGGGAGAGGACCCAGGTTTTGGTCGAGTCCGTGAGCCCGCCATGTGCTAATTCCTCCATTTTCAAGGTTTCAAGATATGGGCGTCAGCCACCGCGTGGTCCATTGTTTTGACTAAGGCAAATGCACCCGCTGCAACCCATAACAGTTGTATGATTGCCGAATATATAGCCAAAATTTCACGGTATAGACTGTTCGGATTGGTAAATAAAAAATAGTCAGCGTTTATCAAGTCAATGAAAAATAGTCATCGTTTTACTGGAATAGAGACTGGTCCAACATAATATACTGAAGTTCGGTGCACTTGTGTATGAACTCCAGCATATTATGCTGGACCGGTATACTTTGCTGGTTCCAGTATAATATACTGGAGACTGGAGCACTGGTGCTCCAAACTCCAACATATTATACTGGACCATTATACTTGCTGGAACTCCAGTAAATTATGCTGGAGTTCTAGTGTATTTATGCTGGAACTCCTTCATATTATGCTGGAGTTCCATTATACTATCCTGCAACTCCAGTATAATATGCTAGAGTTCAAGTATACTTATGTTGGAACTCCAGCATAATATACTAGAGTATTTTTCGTGTTTTGAATAGTGTTTTCGCTCAGATTTATCTTTACATAAAAAGTGACTAAATTTCGGTTACTTTTAAAATTGAGCTATTTTTGAACTACCAATTGTAAATCTGGCTATTTTTAAAAATCTCCCGAATTTATAACTAGTTTCTCGTATAATTTCAAACTTGTAATTTTAAATATACCGTATAACTATAATTTTTCTAGGATAGAAAAATAAGCCATTATTTTGGAACAAACTAATCAAATTGAAATGGAAGGAGTAGTAGGAGTAATATATATTTTTTCCATCTGTTTACTTTGTCAACAACCAAATAAAATAAATTCATCCTACATTTCACATTTAAAATCATCAAAAGTAACTTTCCAAAAAAAAAAAAAGGGTAACCATGTAGCGTGTTGAAAATCTAATGAAATAATAACAAATTTTTTTTGGTGGGGTGGGTGGTTTCCTTCTCCTCTATGTTCCTCGGGTATTTTTTATATTCCCTCTATCTCATTTTATGTGATACTTTTTCCCTTTTAGTTAGTCCTAAATGTCCCTCTATCTCAATTTATGTGACACTTTTTCTCATTTAGTTAGTCCTAAAAAGCATGACATTGGTATGTATTTAATAATAATTTAATTTTAAGCTAACCCTTAGTATGGTAATTTATTAAATACAATTTTTTGACTTGTTTTAGCCCATAAATTTTAAAAATCTTTGTTTTATTTTTAAATTCTGTGCCCAATTAAATAGAAAAAATTACAAAAAAATACACATGACTTCACACCATAACAAAAATTGCCCTATATTTTTAAGTTTTACCCCACCTAGCCCATATTGTACATATTTTGAAAGCACTTGCAAATTCAAAATATGTGCTTTTACAACCATTGCTTCTAAAAGCTATGGAGTTAATTCTTTGTTCTCACAACTATTGCTTTCACTATCTTTTTTTCTCACATCTTTTACATATGCTTCAAAGAGCTGTGTATTCTCTGTTTCTCCTCTTGTGTCACCTGCTTGCAATAAAAGAAAATTGAAGAGTAGAAGTCCACCATTGAAGACCATTTAAAGCTATGCTTTTGAAAATATTTTTTTTTGAATTTGTTAGTTGTTTGGATTGGGTATTGTTCCAATTGATTGAAAATATCAAAAAGAGTTTAAAATTTAAATTTAAAGTGATTTGGAGTAGATTTGAGTTAAATTTCAGAAAAGACGCAAGGAAGAAGATGAAGTCAATTTTTTTGTATAATTATGTATAATCTTGTATAATATTATATATGAATGTAGAAATACACCTAATACACTATTATACACTTTTATACACATTTATACAAGCGTCTGTAGACGAACTTTTTCCACGATTTTCAGTTACAATTTTTGTTCAAAACCAATCAAAATCTCCATTAAATGCCTTCAAATTTTATATACAACCTCCTTATACTATTCTAACAAGTTAAATAATACCCGCTCTAAATTTCTCACAAAATCAAATTTGAAATTTAAACCCACATATTTAAGCTTGTTAAAAATCTAATTTTCACCACCCAAATGAATTTAGTTTGTTGAATTAATATTTGAGTCACAATTATTAATTTAAAAATTAATTTAAAAGCTTGATTGGTGCAAAGCATAATTCCTACACTAGCTGATACTATACCAAATTGTCTTAGATCACGACTACCACATTTGCAATTGCTGTTGCTGATGAGCTTGATTGGTCCTAAGCTCCTTTTGCCTCCTTATTTCAATAACCTTACGGTGAGAGTTGGAATGCTCAGTTGAAACAAACGTCGGGCTCGCGGCGGGCCTGTACTCAGGTACCAACCGACCCGACTTGTATCTTACTCCACATGCATTGCACAGTGTCTTCGGGCCCATTGGTCCTGTACGCCATTGCGGCGTCATTTCGGAACCACAATGCTTACATTTACGACCTGTATTTGTGTCGGTGCACTCTCTCATCCTGCACGGCGTCGTTTTCCATGAGCTATTGCTATCTAATGATGACGCGGTGGCGGGAGGGAGTAGCAGGAGGCGAGATGACCAGTCGCAGGGAGCGGCACGCGAACGCTTGCTTCGGGATTTGCATGGAAATGCAGGAGGTGAGTTACTGCCAGTGGTATTATAGTATTTCCCGCTGGACATTACGGTTCCGGATGAGGAATTATCGGTGGATGTGGTGGTGGTCGACGGGGCTTCTGTTACCGGAATAAACTGAAGATTTTGAAGGTCTTCGGTTGAGAATGATTCCTCTACAAAGTTTGAGAGCCATTCCAGCTCAGCCAAATCGTCATGCTGTTGAAAATTTTGTAAAAACTGTGAGTATATTCCTACAAAATAAAAATACTCTGTACATCTAAAGTTACACTTAGCTAATTTAGAGCGAATATTTCGTTTCTCGTTAAAGGAATGTGAAATTAAGAGCAATTACCGGAACGCAGAGTTCGCTGCTAAGGAATGGGGCGTCGGTGAAGCTACGGTTGCTGAGATTGCCGTCAAAGTGTCCTTCTCCACCGGAAACTAACGAATTACAGCTATCAACGACGGCGAGGGAGGAAGAATCAGCAGAATTGGCGCCGGTGATAGTGTCGAAAAAGGCGTCAGTCATGACTTCATTTTCCTTGTTGAAATCCAAAACGTCATCTACGGTGATATGGTTATTGTTTTTGTTATTACTCGTGCTGTCGAATGGCTTATGTTCGAATTGATAATCTATGGAATGAGCGAAATAGCCGGCGGCGGCGCAGTCCGGTGTTTCCATTGGACCAAAATGTGTAAGTATGAAGTATCTTACTATGGAGTATTTATAACTGAAAAGTGAATGATAGCTAGGTCACAAAACAGAGATAGAGGGAGAAAATGGAGGAGTGATAGATGGATCGAGTCTGAATATAAGAGTGCAAATTAGTAGGACTATATAGGAAATGAACAGAAATATTTATTTAATTTAGATCGTGCTCAAATGTGTATTACTATTTAACAAGACAAAATTGGGCATTAAAATATTATTAATAAAATTCAGGTATATTTTAAATGCATAAGACAAGATTGGTAAATAAAATATTAAGTTTTAGCTTAAAAATAATTCGATACTTCCTCTGTCTCATATTATATGTCGTGTTTCTATTTTATACACCTTATAAAAATATTAATTAGAAAAGGAATTAGACTATTCCATTCTTATTTATGTCTTTAAGATATAATGTCTCTTCAATGAATATTTATTCTATTTATATGTTATTTCTATCATAAAAAATAATTACTGCTAAGCGTATAAAAAGGAAAAAATAATTAATTTTGTCTTAAACTTTTAAAATAATAATAAATAATTATTTTTAGTAATCATGACTATTAATGTGAGACGGAAAGGGTAATAAAAATGCCAAAACAAATTTGCGTAAATCGTAACAGAGAAGTGTAGGCCTTTGAAGGAGTAATTGGAGTGTGTACGAAGATAACATGATGAAGTACATTATATAAGATAATTCGATGGGCCGATCAATTCAAATTTCAATGTAACTTTTCAAATTTTAGGTAACTAAATTTTACCCTCAAAACTCTATTTTTTTTTTTTCATTCGGTGTTCGGTATTTATGTGGGACCCGATTAAATTCAGATTCATACCGAGAAGTCCTACATTGGGGGCCAAAGTATTCCCTGACAAAAGCGGCTCCAAAACTCGCGTTAGTACCTCCGGCGTCAGAAAAGTAATAATTTAAAACCATATTTAAAAAGAATAAAATAAACTGTTATACAGTGAACAAAATAGATTTGTGAAATTATTTTAGTATTTGGTAAAACAAAAAAGTACTTAAAATAAATTTAAAACTACTTAAAATAAGCCAAAAGTAAGATTAAAAAGTCACATTTTTCAAGCTAATCGAAACGGGCTCTGCTCTTTTGTTTCATGCACTTCCTTGGAACTTGCATTTCACCCTTCTCATTATTTTGGAAAATTTTATGCTTGCTGTCTCCTCTCGGCCTCTGCTATATTATCACAAATTTTAACTCCATTATTGGTACTTTCTACCTCCCTAAGTCATGTTATTATATTCCTTAACCCACGTTTAAGAACGATTATTGCAGCTCGATCTGATCGACTTGCACGGTCATGATAGTATCTTTAAATTTTATCTTGATCATCTCATTGTGAAATAAATGTACATCATTTAACAATTTTATTGCTGTTAAGTCTGTCAACGTTCAGCTGTTTGGATTCTGAATAAGGGTTCGTAATATGAGAATTTATTATAATATGGATAATAATCGGGTTTTAATGGTAAAATTAGCTGGTTGATCATCAAAACGTACTGATCATCTAGGTGATGTATAACTGTTAGTAACTCTGAGTAGAATTTGGTTTCAAAGTTTTTACTACATTTGATAATGTTTATTGCACGTTAAAAAAGCAAAAAGAATTAAAGGGTAAAACATTGACGTATTCAATATTTATCATGTCACGATTTTTTTTTGTAATATTATATCTCAAGTCATGCATGCCCATAGATTCTCTTGATGAAAGTGGTAAAGTTGCTGCCATGTGACCAGGAGGTCACGGGTTCAAGCAGCGAAAATAATCTCTAGCAGAAATGCAAGATAAGACTGCGTACAATAGACCCTTTGTGGTTCGGCCCTTTCCCGCGGAAGTTTAATACACCGGACTGCCATTCTCTTTTTAATTGTGCGTGTAATCCAAAAACTAATTCAGTCCAATGTTCAGAAGCGAACTCAGGATCCGAGGATTGGTTCACCACTAGTTTGATAGTAAAAAAAAATAGAATGAATGAGCTCAACAAGAATCGATCCCTGGTCCCTAGTGGGTAGTGACTACTGCAAGTACCAAGATTAGTCGCTGTTAAAATATGAGATAAACTTGTTTGATGTCACTAATCACTCACCCTTTCGCAATTTTTTTTAACAATGACAAATAAATTACTACACTATATAGAAAAAGTTGCAAACAAAGAGGGAGTGAATTTCCTGCTAGATTTTGTTATATATTATCTTCTATTTATCAATTCGAAAAGTTTGAAATTCTCAATTAGGAGTGTGGACTTTTGGAATGGTTCGTGGGGTCTAAGGGACCGACTTAGCACGTGACAAAGGTGAGGGAATTGTCAGCTATCATCTTTGTCTCTAAATACCACCGCCACAAGCTACAATTTGCTTCTTTAAATAGCTTAATATTCATTGGATCTAAATTTATATACAATTAATATTCATTCATAACGCCCATCCCAACTATTTTAGTCAACAGTTCGAAACTAATATATACAAAATATACAAAATCTGAATTTTGTAGGTACATCCAACGTTTGAGGTTTTGGACTTTGGCTTAAAGCCAAAAAATCTGACATTTTCAAAGTAAAACAAAAAGATAACAAAATGCTCGGGCATTCACTCAAGGACTCAACCCCCGAAGCACCTTGGCTTCACAACAGTTGAAATGGAATTTGATAGAGTAGCCGGCGGTAACTTGTGCTGACTTCCATAGCATGTACCAGTCAAAAATCAGATTCGAGGACGATCAGCTCGGGGCCCTTTCAGGTCCGTTTATCCCGTCAGAACTAATGACAAGTCTAAGAAAGTCGTCAATCATGAATCAAGACCGAACAGAGATCGGTATCAATCGTATAGAGGAGATAGTAGGGGTAACGAATCTGGGTGTAACCCTGCAAAGAACGAAATGAGCAACAATCGAGGCCACAGTAGCCGAGGACTCATGAACAAAACTAGTTTTGACATGCCACTCGGGGCTAGAAAGGCACCTGGGTTATCGGAATATAACTTTAATGTCAATGCTACCAGCATCGTATCTGCCATCAGGCACATCAAAGATACCAAGTGGCATCGGCCATTGCAGTCTGATCCTACCTAAAGAGACCCTAACCTGATGTGTAAGTTTCATGGCACTTATGGCCACAGGACGGAGAACTGCCAAAAATTAAAAGAAGAATTGGCCCGGCTATTCAATAATGGGCATCTTCAGGAATTTCTCACTGATCGGGCCAAATATCACTTCAGGAACAAGGACTCCAACAAAGAGACCGAGTAGGAAGAATCTCAGCATGTCATCAACATGATCATTGGAGGACTCGATGTCCCCCAAGGACCAATGCCAAAGTGCACTAAGGTGTCTATCACAAGAAAAAAGGAACCAGAGATTATATCTCGGAGGAAACCGTTTCGTTCAATGATAAGGATGCTAAAGGCATCGTACAACCGCATAATGATGCACTGGTAATATATGTACTTATAAATAAACCTCGAGTTAAGCGTGTGTTGATTGATCCAGGTAGCTTAAACAATATCATTAGATCGATCGAGGGTCGTAGAGAAGTTGATCTACAAGCTGGGTTTTCAACGGATTCAACATGGTATGCGAAACTACCAACAGAGAAATAACCTAGCCAGTAAATACTGTTGAGAAAATCTAAGATATCAAATCTACGTGATCGAGGAGGACATGAGGTATAACGCTTTATTAGGAAGGCCTTGGGTTCACAACATGAGGGCAGTATCCTTGACACTATACCAGGCACTGAAGTTCCCCACACTGGAAGGAATCAAGATGATTTACGGAGAGCAGTTTACCACAAAAGAAATGTTCGCAGTCGATGAAATGATCCCGATGTCTCTACTCTAGACATCAAAGAACACAGAGCCTATTAGGAGGGAAGAAACAAAATAGCAATCACCGATACTAGCCCTGACCAAATCGGAGAAACAAGGAGAAAGTGAGGATGATGACTACGGAGTCCCTAGGTTGTTCATCGCCCCTGATGATTCTGATGCTACCAAGTCGACGGTCGAAAAGCTGGAGCAAGTCATATTGATCGAATACTTGCCCGATCAAAAGGTATAATAATCTCGCCCAAACTCACACCACAAGTATAGGTAGTGAGGCGGTCGAAGCAATAATAAAACCCAACACGAGTCAGGGTCGATTCCTCAGGGATTTATAAATAGGATTAGGTATACACCTAGTGTAATTGTAAAATGTGCCTCAATTTGCACTTCCACATTCTTTTTGGTTGTTTCTATATCTAATTTAAAATATTGATTGCAATTAATAAACTAGAAGACAATGTTTTTGGTATTGGGTGTTTTTCAAATGATAAAGGAACTAGGGTCATGACTTCCACCTAGGTGGCTACCTAATGGGTTGTAAACTATAGGTCAAGTTTGCTTAATTGGGATCGTAATATAGCAATCACACATAATTTATCACTCTATACCTCTCGGTAGTTTGAGTGATTTTGCCCAATTTGGCTTTCACAAGTCCAAATGGGTATTGCACAAATCAAGTGATATATGTTCAAGTCGGGTCTTACTATCTCTAGATTTGACCCTTTAATTGGGGTTATCAATTTCTTGAGTTTACCCCAATTTCTTGTTAGCCAAGTTTTCCTAGACTTAGTCTCTCTTTCTCAAGTAGAGACTAAGTCAAATAGGCATGAGTCAGTGTTTTCAACCATTAATTCTAGAATTCAAGCATAAACAAGGCTAGATATCACTAACCCAATCACAAATAAGTCCTAAAATTAAATACCCATTAAGTAACCACACTAGGGTTGAGACATAACCCTAGCTAGAGATTTAGCTACTCATGAAAAATAAAAAAAATACAAGAAGAAATTAATATAGAATGCATAATAATTTATTAGATAAAAAAAATCTAATGTTTAGAAGTTACTCTAGTACAAAATTACTCAAAGAAGTAAAGAAAACGGCTCAGGTGCACCTCTTCAAACTAAACTTAACCTAAAAATGACAAAAAATTCTATTTATACTAAGCTAAAAATATCTGACAAAAATGCCCCTGCGAAGGTTGTGCGGCCGCATAATTGTGGTGTGATCCGCACAATGGGCTTCTGTGGTGGCACAATTATCGTGCTGTCCAAATTCTTGGGAATTTAGTCTTGGAACTTTAGGGATTCTGCGATCCGCATGAAAATGAGTGCGGCGGTACTTCTGATTATGCGGCCACACAAAAGTGATGCGGTCCACACTCTGTGCTTTTGGACTTGAAACAGCTCTCTGATTCTTCAAACTTGCGAACCGCATAATAATTACTGTGGCTGCACTTGACCTCTTGCGGCCGTACCATTTTGGTGCTGTCCGCATTCCTTTAGCTGGCCCAAACACTACTCTCTGAATCTCCCCTCTGCGGCCGCACTGATGGCTTTTTTGCCCTGGTTTTGTTTTTGTTCACTTTTGATTCCTTTATGAGTTAATTTTGATTTCTTTGGCTCGTTTCCCAATATTCCTGTAAGTAAGCACATCTTGTTAGTTTTCGGAAATACCTTTAAGAAATTTTGAGCTAAAATGCAAGTAAAAGAGAGTAAATAAGCAGGCAAAATCCCTACTTATCAACTCCCCAAACTTAAGCTTTTGCTTGTCCTCAAGCAAATAAGGCAATTCCCACTTCCACTAGAAAAGGGATATTTCAGCTGGCCTAACGTGAATTAATCACGCATCAATTGGGACCAACAATTACCCACAATACAAATGAATTAGCAAACAACACAATGATATGACTTTAAGAGTACCATAGTTCTAGTGTGACACTAGAGCCTCAAGAGGTGACTCTATTCATCGAGGAAGCTCGCTCTTTAATATAGGTCATTGTGGATCCCAAAATTCTCATCCTCTACTATCCATTAGCAAATCTCACTTTAGAAAGTAACACTCAAAGCAAGAATTGTGAAAAGTTTGCTCATCTCTCTCAAAAGAACGTCACAAGTACGACTTTAAGTACCATAAGCTTTCCCCTTATGTAAATCACCATTAATATAAACTAACTCAATTTGAAATCATGTAGGACTTTTTGCAGGATGTAATGAAGGCATTTGGATCAAGGTAGGACTTGTTGGAATTGAATGGTTTCATCTTTCCTTAAGAACTCTATTTTCTCATTTCGGCTCATACTTTCTCGACTCTTTGAGTCATTTTCTTCTTCCTCAGTGGAACTAGAGAGACGTGATGTCACTCTTTCTTGATTGTGACATTCGTTTTTCTCCTTTTCTATTTACTTCAACCTTTCCTCCTTATTTTCTTTTGAATTCCTTTCAACTCACTTTATTCACTTTCTTTTTGGCATTTTTCTTTTTTGTTCTTTCTTTCTTTTCTTTGCCTTCCCTTCTCTTCATTTCATTCTCTTCTTTGTTACCTTTTATCATTTCTAAACTCCTCGTCTCTCCCCAAACTTACGTTTTTGCCCATTGTTTCTCAAGAATGCTAATGAAAGATCAGGTGCCAAGAGAGGGTCATTACAAAACGGATAAAGTCTTGTAACGTGGTTATTGAAATAAAAAGGGCTTCGACTCAAAGGGGTTGACTAGGGATATCACATTGGTAGGCTATAGATGATTTCAAATTTCAATTTGGACCAAGGAGATCCTACAATCATTTCTCAAGCCAAGCTACGCTTAGAATTTCGCCTAAAAAACATTCGGGGCAAGTTCTAAACCATTAGCATGGGTACTTAGACTTGTAACTAAACATCTCACCTTTCACACTTCTGGATTGCTAAAGAGAAGAGAGTCGAGGGCCCACAACAACCCTAGCTAAGATTGAGAATCATAAATGGCTCAATTTGAACCACTTGATGACTGTTTATGTTAACACTGTCGCGCCCTCTTTTTTTCTCGCAAAATCGGGTTTATGACATTTTGTTGAGACAAGTCGTTCCTTTTGGGAAGTGGGTTAGCATTTTTGAAGAGTCGCCACTTAACGATTTAAGGTGCGTTAGGGCACTTATAAGGTTCATTTATAACTCTATTTGGTAACCAGAGACAGGGTAAATGTTTGAAATTATCCTAAGGGGAAGGTGTTAGGCACCCCTCAGGATCCACTAGTATGGTTCACGGCCAAACAATTTTTGTGGATTTGTACATTTAGCAAATAAACAAGTATGACTCAAATAGTAGGGAATTTAAGTTTAAATATACAGATGTTTGAAAAATAGTTAATGAGAAGCTAGATTTTGAAAAAAAGAAGTACAATCTAAGCATATTTGTGAATGTAAAAGGGTGTCGTAGGTTGGTTAGCCTATAGGATCACATCAGTACAATGCCCGGTAATCACTCCTTAGAAAGGGGCTATGCGTGGCATTAGCGCACCGGTCATCATATCCATGTCTACCCTTCCCATCGCCTTATCGGTCATGCAAAGCGAGTGTTGGTCACGAATTCTTATCGCGTGCTGCTACCCATCCCTTCTTAATGGTCCTGGAGGGAGTTAGGACCTCTACCTATAGGTGGTTCTAGACGTACCCCTAAGGTTTTTAAAGGTGAAAACTCTAAGGTGACAAGCAAAACGATTAGGACTTTGCGCAAACAAGAAAAAGAAGGAGTGGATAAAGGCTCAATTTTCCTTCTCAAGTAAACGTAAAAGTAGCATGACTCAAACACAATTAAGGCCTTTATTAATCAAAGTTCTAAAGTAGGATTTCTAAGTGACTATGCAAAAATAGACCACATTTTATACCCAGAAGTTATAACCTAGTAGTTGCCTAGGTTATAACTTCTTTTTTAAAAGTTATCGAGGACTTTTTTAAAAGTTATCAAAATCAGAAACGTTAACGACAGAAAGAGCTTCAGGGGAATGTAGTTTTGAAGATGCCCTAAGGCTTGCCTATATGCAGATGTTATGTCTATATTAATGCAGAAAACAAACAGGTATTCGAAATAGATTCTTTTAATACCTATAAGCGTGGTATCTAATGAGATTAATGCAGTTCTGAAAGAATTTGTCTAAGAAAAATACTTAATAAAACTAATTCAGAAATGAACTAGGCATGATCAAGTTGACTTATTTAGACTAAACTAGGTTGAAAAGCAGAATTTCGAATATGGTTCCCTATAGGCATGATATCTAAGTGTAATACTGATTTTAATGGTTTACCGACAGGGAAACATACATAAATACTCATTGTACCAGAATCTGAATTAAGTCTTATAGGCATGGAATCTATTATTAATCTGATTTTAAGACATGATTGTTTGGAACCTATAAATATGGTTTCTAAACATGACAAAATGCAGAACCTTATGAACATGATTTCTACTTGATGCAAACGACATTAGAAGTGAGATCCTATAGGCATGATTTCTATTAGGCGAAGCAATCAGATTTTAAGAGTAAATTCCTATGAGCATGTTTTCTATTGCTCAAAGTGGGCAAATTTAAAAATAAGATCCTAAGAGCAGGATTTCTACCCATATTACCCCATAAAACATGTATCCACCCACCCTTTTCACTAAATACCCCAATATCTATTTACAAGTTATTACAGACCAATGAATGAATTACATAAGTAAATAAAAATCAAGAAGCTATTCAACAGGGAGCCTTCAATTAGGCCAAGATTCCCCAAAGACTCCAATGACCTCATATGCCTCAATTCCATAGACAATGACATAGTCTAGGTGCATCAAAGTTCCCTAAGGATCTCAAGGATCCTGGCCAGTGCATACACCTAGGCCTGGTAACCAAAATTGAACAAGTGCAGTGTGGAAGGGCCAACCTCAGTATGCTAGAGTTCAGAGGGTTCTCAAGAGGATCCCAAGGCAGTACACATACAAGAGGGGGCAGAACTTATTTAACTAAGAGTAGAGTAAAAGTGATTTTAGTGAAAAACTATATAAAAGAGGGCTTGTTTGAAATTAGTTTAGTAAAGCAATAAAGACTATTTAAAGAAAGGGCTAAAGAGATGAACAGAAGTCCAAACACCTTAGGGCAGGTTTGCACATAGACAATTCACACAACCAAATAAACTTAGTAGTCACATACAAGGGTCAAGAGAGTTTGGGAATACATAGGAGACATAATTAAGCAAAGACCTGGGTATTAGTATAGTCATGCCCAGAAGCAGCTAACTAGACATAATCACAAAATCAGACATAAAGAATAAACTCACATGTAGGGGAATAGGGATTTGGGGACTTCATGTTGGTAAACATATAACAAGTAAGTGATGATTGGTGCAGACATGCTCAGAAACAAACAAAAGGGGAAATATACTGATCTCAAGGGAGGGGGAGACATGCTAATAATTACAAGTTTCACAACAAAACCACAAATAGAAGCAAAATAGAAACAAGATGAACTGGAACAATAAGAAAATCATATTGTTGTTGGAACTTTGAATTGAAACTAGGACATAACAATAAAGAAGATAGTGAGCAAAATAAAGAACAAGAGAACACAAATGGTTAGCCTTGGCTTGCAGCCGGTTAACTTAGAGCAGTAGAAAGTAGCACAAGAGAGAGAGAGAGAAAAAAAAGTTTTAAGTGTGAGAGATGATTTTTGAACCAAGTGCTCGTGTGTTTGTGTTAATGAGAGAGTGTGTATATATAGTAGTTCAAAATTAGGTAAAATAAGGCAAGAATCATAGTAGCATAGTAATTATGGAACCAAATACTAATCAGAATCAAATCAAGCAAGTACCCCTTTAATTAAGGGGTAATCAACCAAAAGTAATAGGCAGAAAAATATTTAAGGAAAGAAATCAAGTAGAGCATTAGGTACATAATAGACAATTAGGGGTAAGTACATAGGGGTGCAATTAAGGAAACATCTAATGAAGAATTAGTTAAATATCGGTTAACCAGATAAGGTAAGAAAACAAAATTAAGTTGTAGAATATGGAAATAATCGAAAATCATCATATAGTAAATCATGGAATCAAGGGATTCGAAATCACTGATTTAAGGAGAGTAACAAGTAAACAAGTTAAAACAAGAAAATTGAAAGTCTGCAGGGAAGTTTTCAAATCAAGCGAAGAAACAAGGAGTTCAGAGTCAATCGAAGAGAGAGTTTTAGCATATAAAAAGAGTGACATAGGAATAATCAAACACAGGAAGCAAAGAGGCCAGTGTTGACCAGTCAAGATGAGCATAAACATACAGAGGTGATATAAGTTAGGCATAAGAAACTCAGTAGAAACATGTTTGAAGCGAGATAGTCATAAAAACTCAAACAAGAACAGGCTAATCACATTATCAAACAAAGAAACATAGAAAAATTAGGGCTTTCAACATAGGAAAGTTGAAGAGATAGTAAACTCACAGAATCAATCAAAATATGAAAGAAATAGAAGTTCAAACATTAAAAATTTGTTTAAATAGAGTTTTTTTTAAAAGAGTTTCGAAACCCCTAATTTTCGAAGAAGACGAAAATGCTTGAAATCACATGGTTCTTGTAAAGAGTTCCAAGGATAGTGTAAAAAATCAAAGAAACAAACTCAAATCATTTTAAAATTGTACAGATCTAGCAGATGTAGGTAGAAATCATGGTTTTAGAATAAACCCAAAGAGAGATGAAAGAACATGTCTAGAATCTTAGGATCGTAACAAGTACAACATGATTTCGCTTGAAATCACACTGGAGTAGCCATGAAAAGACAAATGAAAAACCCTACATACAAGTCGGCATGACCCTGAGCCGTTGAATACCTTAGAGAAGGCAAGCATATCATTAGAGGAACCATTGGAGGCTTAGGAGTTGAAGGGAGATCACCGGAGAAGACCAGAGAAGAGAGGTCGGCGGTTGAAGGAGCTAGTGTTAGTTTTAATGGTTGAGAGAGGAGAGGATATGAGAGAATACAGAGGTGGTGGTCTTTGAATAATGATCTAGGGTTAGGGGTCATTTGGAATTAAAATGGTAAGGGCTAATACGGACCATTGATCTCTCAGATCAACAGCCATGATTTAATTATTTTGGGTCGGGTAGGCAGGTTTAGGGTTTGGGTTGGGTATTTCAATTAGGAATTGGGCTGGGGCCGGGTTTAAATTAAGGCTAAGATTGAAATACAAATCTGGCTATATTTTAAATAGCCAATTTTCCCTATATAATTTATAATACATAATAAATATTTTCTAAAAAATAATTTCATGTATTAAAATGATTTTAAATAGATTTTAAACATTTTAAAATTATATAAGGTCAATTTTATGCATATAAATGTAATTATACATTAATGGGGCTAATATTGTAATTTTATGCCATTTAGTGTTAAAAATATAAAATATAATTATAAAAATGCATAAAAAATGTACGAGTCATATTTTGGCATAAGTATATAAATTAAATGAGTAAATCATCACAACAAAAAATTGAAAAAATATTTATTGGGGTTTTATGGATAAAAAGGGGGAAAATAAATCAATTTAAACCCTTAATAAAAACTTTGTGCATGCTTACATATATATATATATATATATATATATATATATATATATATATATATATATATATATATATATATTCTATTTTGAAAGTATTTTTTCATATTTAAAATATATAGGAAAAAATTGGGTATCTACAGCTGCCCCTCTTTACCCGAAAAGGATGAAAGAGTTTTCGGGTAAAGAAATGATGGCCAATTTTGACTGAGTGAAATGGTTTGAGAGATTAGGCCGCACCCTGGCTTTTAAGCTACCTACATATCCTTGGTTTTACAGGAATCAGGCCATATGTAGTTCAGGAGTCATCGGCGAAGTATACCAGTGAAGTTTTACAAGAACGGACGCAACGTATAGGGTTGGACGAATAAGCGACTTACGGGAATGGTGAGGTTTGATATGGCTGAGAAAACTGGAGCGAAATCGCTCCTACTGGGATAGTCGTTGCTCACCGGGTTACCTACAAGTAAATGATACAAGCATATATTGCGTAATTTAAACATGATGCAAAATCCCGTTGGACCATGAATGTTGTCTTTTGATGATTAGGAATGGTATCCTCAGACCATGATGTCCTGGGCCATGGATTGTTTGATGCAGGATTCGTAGGCCACGAAATGATATTCTCGGACTATGAGGATGGTGCCTTCGAACCATGACGCCTTTGAATAATGATGTGCAAAAGATTGAAAGAGATCCTCATGCCATGACATGGTGTTCTCGGGCTATGATGATGGTGCCTCCGAACGATGACGCCTTTGGATGAGTTGGTGATATTTTAACCCATGACGGATGCAGTAGTATGATGCGGACAAGACAGAGCTCGGTCTTGCGAATTGAGGGGCAAAGCTTAGCCTATAAGAAAAGCGAGATAAATAGTGCTTGAGATAGCACTTAGTTTCGAAGAAAATTGGAGGCAGAGCTTAGCCTCGAAAGGTAGGAAAGTAGCCTTATGAAAAGATGCGAATGCAGATGGAGGTAGACCTTAACCTCAAAAGGCAGAATGGTAGTCTTATGAAAATTGAAAGTTAGAAAGTGTAACGACCCGACCGGTCATTTTTAGAATTCACACCCCGATTCCCTATTAACTGCTTCCTCTAAGTTCATTTTTGCTATTTTGGTTTACTGGGACATTCGGTGTTGAGTATCAGAGAGTTTTGTGGCACTTAGTCCCTAAATGAGAACTAAAGTGTTGAAAAGTGGTATGTAGTCAGAACATTGTGAAGACAACCTCGAAATGGAAATCCGATGTTTCCGTTAACTCCGTTAGGTGATTTCGGGGTTGGGAGCATGTTCAGAATGTGTTTTGGAGGTCCGTAGCTAATTTAGGCTTGAAATGCCGAAGTTTGCATTTTTGAAGTCTCCGGTCCGATAGTGAGTTTTTGATCCGAGGGTCGGAATGGAATTCTGGAAGTTGCAGTAGCTCCGTCATGTTATTTGGGATATGTGTGCAAAATTTCAGATCATTCGGACATGGTTTGGTTGGGTTTTTGGTCAAAAGCGTATTTTGAGGATTTGGAAGTTCATACACTTGATTTTTGGTTTGATCCGTCATTTTGATGTTGTTTTATGTGATTTGAAACTTTGAGCGAGTCCGTGTTAGGTTATATGACTTGTGTGTGTGATTAGACGGGGCCCCGGGAGCCTCGGGTGTGTTTCAGATAGGCTACGGGTTATTTTTTCTCTATTTTTGAACTGCTGTTGCTGCTTCTGGTACTCCTTATTCGCGTTCGCAATCTAGCCATCAAGTTCGCGAAGGCTTATCTTGGACACCTGGAAATTTCTTCTTCGCGTTCGCGTTTAGAGCCTCGCATTTGCGAAGCTCTGCCTTTCCCTTCACCGCGTTCGCGTCCCCTTACCCCGCGTTCGTAAAGCCCAGCCTTCTCCTCTTCCGCGTTCGCGTCCTTGACAACGCGTTCGCGTAGGCCCACTTCTGGACCCCTCATGTTTTCTTCTATGCATTCGCGTAGTCCCCGTCGCATTCGCGTAAGCCTCCAGCCCAAACCTTCGCATTCGCATCCTTGCCTTCGCGATCGCGAAGGGTAACCTTAGTCACTTACATTTTTCTTCTCCGCGAACGCGAGCCCATCTACGCGTTCGCGATGAACAAAAGGCCTGGGCAGATATAAACATTTCAAAATGAGGGCTTAGCCATTTTTAACAAAACTCAAGCTAGAGAGCTCGGATTTGAGGGAATTTTCGAGGGTTTCTCAGAGGCAACGATTGGGTAACGATTCTCTACTCTTCTATGACTAACACCCACTAATCTAATCTTAAATTCAACCTTTAATTTCGGATTTTGGAATGAAATTGGGGGAAGTTCTAAGACCTAACCATGGGGTTTTGAGGGGGCATTTGACCTCCGATTTGGGAGATTTTTATATGGTTAGACTCGTGAGAGTACGAGGGTTCTGAAAATGTTAAATTCATCCGGTTCCGAGATGTTGGCTTGAGGGGCATTTTGGTCATTTTACCTAAATTCGGGCTTTTGCTTTGAATTTAATAATAGAATCAGTTGCTTGAGATGTTAATTACAATGTGTGATTTAATTGAATAGTTTTGGGCCATTTAAAGTCAAGAACTCATGGCAAGAACGTGGTTGCTAGTTGATTTTAGCTGGTTTGAGGTAAGTATTTTGCCTAACCTTGTGTGGGGAACTTCCCCTTTGGAATTGAGTCTTCCTTGCTAATTGTATTCCTTGTACGCGAGGTGACGAGTGCGTGCGTGCGTGCTCGGATTTATTTGTGGAAAATCGCCCCTTTTTGGCTCTTAGATCCTTATAATCACCGAATATGAAGTTATTCTTGATACGATTGAGTTCCATGTTATTAGTTTCACCTCCACATGAATTACTTGAAATTTATTGCCCTTTTTGGTTATTCTTGTTGCCTAATTGATTTTTACTTGTTTAACTGTGGACATGACCCCTCTATAATCATACTATCTTTCCTAACTGCTTGTCTTTATTTGGAAAGCCTCATTTCTACCTCTCGTGTAAATAATTGGTCTTAATTGGGAAGGAGTTAGATATCCCATGTTTAGTTGATATTTTCTTAATTGTAATTATTTGATTCATTTTAACTTCCTTGTTGTTGAATCGAGTATTATGAAATCGTTGTTTCATATTATTTCTCCCTTATTGAGTTGTTCTTATTGCGCTAAGTATTTCTCTGTTACGGCTATTCCTTCTGAGTCAGTTATACCGTCTTTTGGTGAACGAAATTCCTTGAGTTGATTCTCTTGCTTTGTTCCTATATATATATATATATATATATTGTCAATTACTGTATCGTACTTGAGACTGTGATGCACGAGGTATCTGCCGTGTGGTTGTTGATATTGTGATGCACGAGGTTTCTATTGTGCGGTTGTTGATATTGTGATGCACGAGGTTTCTGCCGTACGGTTGTTGTTGAAAGGTTGCACGATGTCTTTGCCGTGCTATTGTTATTATTGATGTTCTGCACATGCGGCGTAATAAGGCGGGATATGTTATATGCTTATATGTGGGTTGCGCATGTGGCAGAATAAGGTGGGACATTATTATGCACGTGTGGCGAAATAAGGTGGTGCCTATTATATTATTTATTGCACACGTGGCGAAATAAGGTGGGCTATGTCAGGGATTGATTGTGTAGAGTTGCGACAGCCTGTGGAGGTATTCCTATTTATTTTATATTGTGATTGTGGGTTGTTTACCTGTATGAACGTTACCGCTTAGGAGTTGTGAGGGAACATCGTGCGTGCGGTTCGTCCTCCTTTTCATGTTTGCTAGTTGGTAGAATTTTGTTAGAAACATTTGCACAAGCATACACGTAGCTGAACACTCCTAATAGAGGTGAATTCCTCCTGATTTTTCTAAGGGTGGAGGTACGCCCTCGTTTATCCATTATATTTGTGAGAGTGGCCCTAGTTAGCCAGTTAGTTGTCGGTATGACAATGAGATTGATGGGGCATAAGATGCCAATCGTTAGATTTCAGATGCTCGGTCTTCACGAGTTGTGGTTTGCCCGAGACTTGGTGAAATTGTGGAAAGAGTTGGATAAGACCTTTTGTGAACATCATTGTAGGATATGAGTTATTGACTTGTTTTTCCCCTTACTGTGTGGTGACCTTAGGATTTGGATTGTGATTCTGCCGTCGTTTTGTATCATCATTTATTATATTCTTGTTGTTAATTGTTGTATTTTCCCTTATTGTGAATTGTAGCATTTTTGGTCGTTCATGCATTCTTTACATATTTATATGTCATTACCATTATTCCTATGATTATACTATTTATTGACCGGTAGGTGCCTTGACTGTTCCTCATCACTACTCCACCGAGGTTAGTCTTGATACTTACTGGGCACCGCCGTGGCATGCTCATACTACTCTTCTGCACATTTTTGTTATGCAGATACAGGTACTCCCGTTCATTTCTGTCAGCCTTGGAAGGAGGCGTATCAGTAGAGACTTCAAGGTATATCTGCTACATCCGCAGACCGAGGAGTCCCTTTCTAGTTTTTCTGTAATAAGTATAGTTCTTCCAGCATTTTTCTCTTTGTATAGATATTCTTGAGTCAGAGCCTCTTATGTATCCCTCAGCTTGTGATTTGTGAGTTTTCAGGTTTTTGGGAGTTTGTTATCTTTGAGAATTGTTGTGGTATGTGCCGAGCGGCACCTTAAATCCTGTTTATTTTACCAGTTCAGTTTTATTTATTTTCTTCCGCAAAAATTTTGGTTTATCTTCCGCATTGTTAGGCTTACCTAGTCATAGGGACTAGGTGCCATCACGACATGTTCATGGAGGGTGAACTGGGGTCGTGACAAGTTGGTATCAGAGCTTTAGGTTCATAGGAGTCACAGATCACAAGCTGGTTTATTAGAGTCTCGTGGATCGGTACGGAGACGTCTGTACTTATCTGCGAGAGGCTGTGTAACCGTTAGGAAAATTTAACTTCACTTGATTTCCCTCTCGTGCGAGATTTTTTGACATCCACAATCCTAAACCTCTATCTTCTACTCTCTCAAAGATGGTGAGTACACGTACTACTCAAATTGATCAGGCACCCGCGCCCCCTTCTGCAACTGTTGGAGGTCGGGGCTGGGGTAGAGTTCGATGACGCACATGTAGTGTAGCGAGAGCGCCTGCGCGAGTTGCCGCCGAGGCACCACCAGCAGATCCAGCCGGAGTCCAGGCACCTGGCACGCCACTGCTACTACTACCCCAGCCATTCAGGAGACTTTGGCACAGTTCATGAGTATGTATACCACTTTGGCTCAGGCAGGATTGCTTCCCCTTGCTGCAGCCACATCCCAGGCCGGGGGAGGAGCACAGACTCCCGCCGCCCGCACTACTGAGCAGCGAGCGCATGTTGAGCAGGTCCCAGAGATTACTCCTGCACCGCCTGTAGCACCAGTCCAGCCCGAGGGCATGGCAGCAGCTTCCGAGTAGGAGCAGATGAGACTAGAGAGGTTTAAGAAGTATGATCCTCCAGTGTTCAGTGTATTAGCATCAGACGATGCCTTGGGGTTTATTGATGAGTGTTACCGTATTCTCCGTACTATGGGTATCTCTGGATCGGGCGAGTTTTCCTTCACTACTTTTCAGCTTCAAGGAGCCGCCTATGATTGGTGGCGCACCTATGATTTGGACAGTCCAGACGAGGCAACTTCACTGACTTGGACTCAGTTTACAGATATGTTCCTGAGAGAGTTTGTTCCTCAGAGCCTCAGGGATGCATGGCGCGCGGAGTTTGAGCATCTGCACCAGGGTGCTATGACCGTCTCGGAGTATGCTGTCCGTTACACTAGTTTGGCTAGACATGCCTCAGCCTTGGTTTCTACTGTTCGCGAGAAGGTTTGCCGGTTCATTGAGGGGCTTATTCCTAGCTTCAGGTCCAACATGGCCCATGAGTTGGAGATGGATATTCCATATCAGTAGGTGGTGAACATTGTTAGGAGGATAGAGGGTATGCATGCTAGAGAGAGAGGGCAGTCAAGGTCATGAGAGAGAGAGCAGACGAGATCGGGAGAGAGAGTTTGAGGAGGCGAGGGGTCCTCGTAGACCGATGAGATATACAGGTCCTTATTTTGGAGGTAGGGTGCGTCATGGTAGAGGTTTTGCTGGTCAACCAGTTCAGTTCGCGCTTCAGACTATGCATGTTGATTCAAGTGTTCAGGGGTCTCGGAGTACCCGTACCACACAGTTCCCACCGCCTTGTCAGTACAGAGGGTGCTTTGAGTGTGGAGATATTAGCCATATGGTGAGGGATTGTCCCAGACTTCGAACCGATGTGTCACAGCGAGGTATTCAGGCAGGTAGAGGGCACATGAGAGGGGGAGGACCGACTCGTTGATGTGTTTAATATAGTAGGTTTGAGGCCGGTGCGCCAGCTAATGTCATTCAGGTACGAGTTTAGTTTGTTATAGTGGGCACTATCTGTAGTTCATCTATTAGGGCAAGTTTCCTTGTTTGTTGCTCCATTTATGGGAGCGTTTCATGATTTGCACTCTATCTATGTGATTATCTTGTTGGGAGGTTTTATGAGTGATAGCCATGTCTATTGTCTGTTTCTAGCCGTTGTCAAGAGTTATGAGGCTAGTAGTAATTTCCTGTTGTCTGTTTTGGTAGGCTTGATGTGACTTCTGAGCATTCTTGGTTACGAGCTATGATTTCTATACTCCACCGGTGTGGGAGCTAGCCTGTATTGTAAATTGTAGACGGTATTGATCTAGCGAGAGTCTCTAGCTGGGTTGATGTGTGCCCTACTTGTGATTCAGTGTTGAGGGCGGGACCCTCGTGATTTCAGGTGATTTGATATGTTGCGACCGGACTGTGTATTGCGGTGAAGTTATATCAGATTAAGATCCTTGTGAGTCCTTTATATGCTTTCATTCTTTCTTGTTAGATGTCCTTGTAGATTTGTGTTGTAGAAGAATTGTGCTAGTTTGATTTATTTGTTAGCTCTCTTATGTGTTTTCCCTTCCCATATTCATGCATTTTCGTTCTATGCTTCTTGAGTCCTAGTTTATGGGGTGTGTACCCATTGGTGTTGGCTGAGATTTGGTCATTCAGATGTTTTGTTATGTGGTTTTCGTGGTTATTGTACCATCGCCAGTGTTGTGGAGGTTTGAGAGGAGTTCCCTATTGAATATGAGGCTTATGGCCGGTACGGATTTGATCTCAGGCAAGTATTGCTATCATAAATGTATTGTGGGCCTATGTGCGATATGTCATGTTGTGTTCTCTATGTGTCGGCTTGTATTGAAATAGTTGGTTAAGACGGATACCGGGCATGGATTAGGATCGAGTCTTTTGAAAGCGGATGGAAGGTGAGAATTCTGGCTTGAAGGCCTGTTAGTATTGTTAGAAAGGTTAAATTTCAGTTAAGATGGTGTCGTCAGGCTTAGGTGGATTGGGGTGACGTGGGATCACCCGCGGGTGTATGTTGGAAGTGCGAACTCAGTGACTTGAAGACCTCAGGTATGTTCTCTATGCTCGTTCGAGGATGAATGAATGTTTAAGTGTGGGAGGATGTAACGACTCGACCGGTCGTTTTTAGAATTCACGCCCCGATTCCCTATTAACTGCTTCCTCTAATTTCATTTCTGCTATTTTGGTTTGCTGGGACATTCGGTGTTGAGTTTCGGAGGGTTTTGGGGCGCTTAGTCCCTAAATGAGAACTTAAGTGTTGAAAAGTGGTCCGTAGTTAGAACAGGGTGAAGATGACCTCAGAATGGAAATCTAATGGTTCCGTTAGCTCCGTTAGGTGATTTCGGGGTTGGGAGCATGTTCGGAATGTATTTTGGAGGTCCGTAGCTAATATAGGCTTGAAATGCCGAAGTTTGCATTTTTGAAGTCTCCGGTCCGATAGTGAGTTTTTGATCTGAGGGTCGGAATGGAATTCCGAAAGTCGCAGCAGCTCCGTCATGTCATTTAGCATGTGTGTGCAAAATTTCAATTCATTCGGACGTGGTTTGGTTGGGTTTTTGGTCAAAAGCGTATTTTGAGGATTTGGAAGTTCATAAGCTTGATTTTTGGTTTGATCCGTCGTTTCGATGTTGTTTTATGTTATTTGAAACTTCGAGCGAGTCCGTGTTAGGTTATATGACTTGTGTGTGTGATTAGATGGGGCCCCGGGAGCCTCGGGTGTGTTTCGGATAGGCTACGGGTTATTTTTCCTCTATTTTTGAACTGCTGTTGCTGCTTCTGGTACTCCTTCTTCGCGTTCGCGATCTGGCCATCGCGTTCGCGAAGGCTTATCTTGGCCACCTGGAAATTTCTTCTTCGCGTTCGCGTTTAGAGCCTCGCGTTCGCAAAGCTCTGCCTTTCCCTTCACCGCGTTCGCGTCCCCCTACCTCGCGTTCGCATCCCCCTACCTCGCGTTCGCGAATCCCAGCCTTCTCCTCTTCCGTGTTCACGTCCTTGACGACGCGTTCGCGTAGGCCCACTCCTGGACCCCTCCTGTTTTCTTCTATGCGTTCGCGTAGTCCCCGTCGCATTCGCGTAAGCCTCCAGCCCAGACCTTCGGGTTCGCATCCTTGCCTGCGCGATCGCGAAGGGTAGCCTCAGTCACTTACATTTTTCTTCTCCGCGAACGCAAGCCCATCTATGCGTTCGCGATGAACAAAAGGCCTGGGCAGATATAAACATTTCAAAACGAGGGCTTAGCCATTTTAAACAAAACTCAAGCTAGAGAGCTCGGATTTGAGGGAATTTTCGAGGGTTTCTCAGAGGCAACGATTGGGTAACGATTCTCTACTCTTCTATGACTAATACCCACTAATCTAATCTTAAATTCAACCTTTAACTTCGAATTTTGGAATGAAATTGGGGGAAAGTTCTTAGACCTAACCATGGGGTTTTGAGGGGGCATTTGACTTCCGATTTGGGAGATTTTTGTATGGTTAGACTCCTGAGAGTACGAGGGTTCTGAAAATGTTATATTCATCCGGTTCCGAGACGTTGTCCTGAGGGGCATTTTGGTCATTTTACCTAAATTCGCGCTTTAGCTTTGAATTTAATAATAGAATCAGTTGCTTGAGATGTTAATTACAATGTGTGATTTAATTGAATAGATTTGGTCCATTTGAAGTCGAGAACTCGTGGCAAGAACGTGGTTGCTAGTTGATTTTAGCCGGTTTGAGGTAAGTATTTTGCCTTACCTTGTGTGGGGGACTTCCCTTTAGGAATTGAGTCTTCCTTACTCATTATATTCCTTGTACGCGAGGTGACGAGTGCGTGCTCGGATTTATTTGTTGAAAATCGCCCCTTTTTGGCTCTTATATCCTTATAATCACCGAATATGAAGTTGTTCCTGATACGATTGAGTTCCATGTTATTAGTTTCACCTCTACATGACTTTCTTGGAATTTATTGCCCTTGTTGGTTATTTTTGTTGCCTACAGGGTGGATCTTTAGCTTGGAAAGAAGCTGAAGTTTTTAGGCAACTTGTCCTACTTTCTCTATGATGGGGAATGTCCCCTCATACTTGCGGCTGACACCCTTACTAAAAAAGAAGGAAAGATTTTTTGCAATAGTGGATTTTTTTTTTCTCATCCTTCCGCTTGGAAATTCAGTTTCATGATTGAGTTTCCCCTTTCTTCTACAGATGCTGGGGGTCCAGCCCTCATAGGAAATTGCCTATGAGATCGCAGTGATTTTTACTTATTTAACTGTGGACATTTACCCTCTATAGTCATACTATCTTTCCTAGCTGCTTGTCTTTATTTGGGAAGCCTCATTTCTACCTCTCATGTAAATAATTGGTCTTAATTGGGAAGGAGTTAGATATCCCTTGTTTAGTTGATATTTTCTTAATTGTAATTATTTGATTTATGTTAACTTCCTTGTTGTTGAACCCAGTATTATGAAATCTTTGTTTCATATTATTTCTCCCTTGTTGAGTTGTTCTTATTGCGCTTAGTGTTTCTTTGTTACGGCTATTCCTTATGAGTTAGTTATACCGTCTTTTGGTGAATGGAATTCCTTGAGTTGATTATCTTGATTTGTTCCTATATATATATATATATATTGTCAATTGTTGTGTTGTTCTTGATATTGTGATGCACCAGGTCTCTGCCGTGCGATTGTTGATATTGTGATGCACGAGGTTTCTGCCGTGCAGTTGTTGATATTGTGATGCACGAGGTTTCTGCCGTGCAGTTGTTGATATTGTGATGCACGAGGTTTCTGCCGTGCGGTTGTTGTTGAAAGGTTGCATGAGGTCTTTGTCGTGCTATTGTTGTTATTGATGTTCTGCACATGCGGCGTAATAAGGTGGGATATGTTTTATGCTTATCTGTGGGTTGCGCATGTGGCGGAGTAAGGTGGGACATTGTTATGCACGTGTGGCGAAATAAGGCAGTGCCTGTTGTATTATTTATTGCACACGTGGCGAAATAAGGTGGGCTATGTCAGGGATTGATTATATAGAGTTGTGATAGCCTTTGGAGGTATTCTTATTTGTTTTATATTGTGATTGTGGGTTGTTTACCTGTATGACCGTTACTGCTTGGGAGTTGTGAGGGAACATCGTACATGCGGTCCGTCCTCCTTTTCATGTTTGCTAGTTGGTAGAATTTTGTTTGAAACATTTGCACAAGCATACACGTAGCTGAATACTCCTAATAGAGGTGAATTCCTCCTGATTTTTCTAAAGGTGGAGGTACGCCCTCATTTATCCATTATATTTGTGAGAGTGGCCCTAGTTAGCCAGTTAGTTGTCGGTATGACCATGAGATTGATGGGGCACAAGATGCCAATCGTTAGATTTCAGATGCTGGGTCTTCGCGAGTTGTGGTTTGCCCGAGACTTGGTAAAATTGTGGAAAGAGTTGGATAAGACCTTTTGTGAACATCATTGTAGGATATGAGTTATTGACTTATTTTTCCCCTTAATGTGTTGTGACCTTAGGATTTGGATTGTGATTCTGCCGTCGTTTTGTATCATCATTTATTATATTCTTGTTGTTAATTGTTGTATTTATCCCTTATTGTGAATTGTAGCATTTTTGGTCATTCATGCATTCTTTACATATTTATAGGTCGTTACCATTATTCCTATGATTATACTATTTATTGACCGGTAGGTGCCTTGACTATTCCTCATCACTACTCCACCGAGGTTAGTCTTGATACTTACTGGGCACCGCCGTGGTGTGCTCATACTACTCTTCTGTACATTTTTGTTGTGCAGATACAGGTACTCCCGTTCAGTTCTGTCAGCCTTGGAAGGAGGCGTATTGATAGAGACTTCAAGGTATATCAGCTACGTCCGCAGATCGAGGAGTCCCTTTCCAGCTTTTCTGTAATAAGTATAGTTCTTCCAGCATTTTTCTCTTTGTATAGATATTCTTGAGTCAGAGCCTCTTATGTATCCCTCAGCTTGTGATTTGTGAGTTTCCGAGTTTTCGGGAGTTTGTTAGCTTTGAGAATTGTTGTGGTATGTGACGAGCGGCACCTTAAACCCTGTTTATTTTACCAGTTGAGTT
The DNA here is from genome assembly GCA_026770625.1 of Nicotiana glauca. Classification (NCBI taxonomy): domain Eukaryota; kingdom Viridiplantae; phylum Streptophyta; class Magnoliopsida; order Solanales; family Solanaceae; genus Nicotiana; species Nicotiana glauca. Next base: position 5,524 of record MU674196.1, on the reverse strand, counting down.
TTATTTATTTTCTTCGGCAAAAATTTTGGTTTATCTTCCGTATTGTTAGGCTTACCTAGTCATAGGGACTAGTTGCCATCACGACATGTTCATGGAGGGTAAACTGGGGTCGTGACAGAAAGGTAGCCTTATGCAATACAAATGCAGACGGAGATAGTGTTTAGTCTCAGAAGGAAGAATAGTAGCCTTATGCAAATTGGAAGGCAGAATGGTATTCTTATGCGATGCAAATGTAGATGGGGATAACGTTTAGTCTCGTAAGGCAGATTAGAAGCCTAATGAAAATAGGAAGGCAGAATGGTAGCCTTATGCAATGCAAATGCAGATGGAGACAACGTTTAGTCTCGGAAGTAGAATAATAGCCTTACGCAAGAAATAAAGTGACAAATGACAGTAGTGTTTTCTTAACTAATAGCAGATCTCAGCATTGTGATTACTGGGAGCATTGTAACTATGGAGCAATAATGGTGTGCGCTGATAGCAAATGTTGGTTGTGAACACATAATTTTTGCCTCACACGAATTACTCCTATAAAATTCCAAAAGATTAGATTTTTTCTTTTAATTGTTTGTTATTTTAGTAATTATTGTAGAATTTTCCTGATTGTTTGCATTTTGTGTGCATGTTTAATTTTACTTAATTCATAAAAATAAAAAAATATGATGCATTTGCATTTAGGATTTAATCTCATATTTTTAAAATGGTTAGTAAATTATTTTGTTTTATAAAAATGGAAAAATCAACAAAAATAACTCATTTTTGTATTTTTAATAATTAGCTTCAAATTTTATAATTTTTCTTTTAATTTGGTTTTAATTAATTTTGGTAATTATTATTTAGAGTTTATTAATTTAATTTGGTAGGGTATTTTGATTTAGGGATTAGTTTAGGTTTTATTTTTAATTTTGGAAAGAAAAGATTTGAATTAAAAAAAAAGACATTGAAAGAAAAGGAAAACAAAAGAGGGAAGTCTGATTTGGGCTAAAACCGCTTAGATTCTCCCCAAGCCCAAATTTCTACCCAGATACCCGTTTGAGCTAGCCCACACCCGTTCGTTACCCGATCCAAATCTCACCCAAAGACTAACTGACCCCGTTTCTTTGAAGCCCAAATCTCAGCCTTTGATTTTTCTCAATCAGGCGGCTCAGAAATGAGCCCCGTTTTTATATAAAAGTGTCTGAACTGCTAATCCCCTTTTCAAACTCGTCTTTTGTCACGACCCATTTTTCATAATAGGCTATGATGGCGCCCGACACCATTTGTCAGGCCAGCCAATGCGGAAGAATAATTAATTCCCAATTTACCCTTACTAAAAACCATTATGATAGAAGTTTTCCCAAATTAAAGTCATAAACCAGTAGGGATCAATAAAATGAAAAGATAGTTATACAACCTAAAATAACGTCTACCACTGTGTATGTGCCAGAACCTGATGTCACAAGCTACGGGCAACTAGTAGAATATACATAACATGAATAATACCCTATCCTACTGTCTGAATCAGGATAGACAGAAACAACAAAAATACAAGGAAGACTTCTTCGGCTGTGGATCAATAAGAAGGGAGTGTAGCTCATCGTAGAAGTCCCAGATGCGCTCACTGATATGCACCAGAGTGATGACCGGATCCACCTGCCTCAAATCCTGTACATTTAAGTACAGAAGTGTAGCAT
>MDKF010396082.1:0-17767 GCA_026770625.1 Nicotiana glauca | reverse complement strand
AAAAAACCTTTTTTGGAGAGATGAGGGGAGGGATGGGTGGGTGGGTTGGTGAAGGTGAGGAATGTTGAGAAGGAGTTTTGGAAAATATTTTCCCTTCTCTTGATAAGGAAAATATTTTCCTCCAATTGGAGGAAAATAAGTTGATAAGGAAAATATTTTCCAAAACATTTAAGCCAACCAAATATGAAAAATTAAAAAATATTTTTCGAAAAATATTTTTCTTCCTACCAAACACAACCTGTGACGACCCAAAATTCACTAAGGGTCGTGGTGGTGCCGGACACCGCTGTCAGGCAAGCCAACTACAATACTTAATTAGATCCCAATTTAAACAATTTTGAAAACAAAGGTTTTCCCTTCTTATTTCGTAAGTAAAAAGATAGCTGCTTCAATTCAAATTTAATAATAAGCAATTAATACAAGATATTTCAAAACCATCCCAGAACCCGGTGTCACAAGTGCATGAGCAATTTCTAGGAGATAATACAATACAACAGCCGTACGGAATATAGTGGACAGAAAGTACATACAATTTACTGGAAGGGACTATACTAGCTGTGGCCCCCTCGAATAATGCAACTCACCTAGTCCCCGAAGCATCCGTGCTGCTACGCCCAGTAGGCCACTAGAGTTTCATATACCTGAGCAACAAAAATGTACAGAAGTGTAGTATGAGTACGAAAACAACGTGTACTCAATGAGTATCCCATCTAATCTCGAAGAAATAGAGACGAGATGGTCGACTTCGACACTTACTAGCGGTCCAATAATAATGTCAATAATTTATTAAATCATGAACTTTATAAACATGATTTTTAATCCAATAGAAGGAAACAAGTAAACAGTTAATACGTTTATAGGAAATTTCCAAAATTTTCTTTAAATTATTTATCCAAATATTTTCAAGCCATGAAGAAGAAATAACAACTTTAATACGTTCAAGGCAACAATACCAGCATGCGCAAATAATCACCGTGGGACGTACGATCCGATCCAACATAAAAGTAAATTGTGCACTACCGAGGGTCGAACGGCTCGAACCATAGATGCATCTATTACCCCGCTCGCGAACTATCCTGCAACGTGGTCAACATAAATAAATAAATATCCTGCTCGCGAATCATACATGCTACGCAGGTACACATAGAAATACATGCTCAAATAGCCAATTACGAATTTATTAGGGAACAATTGTCCAAATAAAGGGTAATTCCCTTTTTAACGATTTAAGAAAATGAAGTTTAATCCTTTTAGAAATTCATTTACTAATTCAATGTGCTTAAGCGATTCAAGCTATCAATAGGTTCACAAATAATCCAAGTATAGTATGCTTTTGGGTCATAACTACTCGGACAATAGCATAATAGTAGCTACGCACGGACGCACGGACTCTCGTCACCTCGTGCGTACGTAGCCCCCCACAAATAGGAGCACATAATCAATTATTTCACCTATGGGGATAATTCCCTCTTACAAGGTTATAAAGGAGACTCACCTCGCTCCGAAGATCCATAACCGGCATTCCGCGCCCTTTCGAAGACTTGAATTGATGCACAACGCTCCAAAAATAGCCAATAATTATGTAAATCCATTAATATATACTAAGGTACTCATTATAATCCAATTTATAACTATTCCTAACCTTGATCGAAAAGTTAACAAAAATGCCCTCGGGCCCACGTGTCCGGAATCCAAAATTTTTCTAAGATAAAGATTACCCATGGCCTCACGAACTCAAATATATGATTTTCTCTAAATTCCATGCCCAAAATCGTGGTCAAATTCTAAGAATATAAATTTCTAGGTCTTTCTACCAAAACCCCAAATTTCTACTCATTTACATACTAAAATCTATACAAAATCGATGTATTTAACTCAAGATGGATGAGATTAGCTTACCTTATCATTGATGAAGAAAAATCCACTTGAAGCTCTCACAAAATCGCCCAAGCCAAGAAAATATGAGAGAAAATGGCCAAACCCCAATTTTTAAAACACCTTTCTGTCCCAGCACTTTCTGCACCTGCGGTCCCTCGACCGCTTCTGCGATTCTGCAGGTGTGGCCCCACTACCGCATCTGCGGTCCTTCCCAGGCTGCACCTTTTCTGCTTCTGCGTCTTCTCCACCGCATCTGCGGTCCCGCATCGGCGGAAATATGACCGCATGTGCGGTTCCTTATCCTCTAGTCCAAAACCGCATCTTCGACTATTTTACCGCAGGTGCGGTCCCGCTTCTGCGGTTCCCTGAACGCATCTGCAGTCCCAGCTCCCTTCACCAAATCCCGCATCTGCGATTGTGTGGCCGCTTCTGCGGCGTTGCACCTGCGGCTGAATTCTCGCAGGTGTGGTTATGACAGCAACCAGCACTTCAGCCTTCTTCCAAACTCCAAATTCGATCAGTTAATCATCCAGAATCCACCCGATGCCCCTGACACCCAAACCAATCATACCAACCAGTCCCATAACACATTACGGACTTGCTCAAGGCCTCAAATCACATCAAACAACGCTAAAATCATAAATCAACCTCCTATTCAAGCTTTAAGAACTTTGGAAATTCAAACCTCTACTTTCGATGCCGAAACCTATCAAATCACGTATGATTGACCTCAAATTTTGCACACAAGTAATATTCGACATTACAGACCTATTCCAACTTTTGGAATTGGATTCCGACCCCGATATCAAAAAGTTCACTTCCGGTCAAACTTCTCAAAAACCTTCAAATTTCTATCTTTAGCCAAATGGCTCCAAAATGACATGCGGACCTCCGAATTCACTTTCGATCGCACTCCCAACTCCAGAATCACCATACGGAGCTACTCCCAGTATTGAAATCCCAAACGGACTTTGATAACACGGAAATGCACTTCAAGCCAAACTTATGAAATTTCTTCTAAAGTGCTAACTTTGATAATAGACGCCAAAATGCTCCGGGTTATCCAACACCCGATCCGGGCATACACCCAAGTCCGAAATCATTATACGAACCTGCTGGAACCTTCACATCCCAATTCTGAGGTCGTTTACTCAGAAATCCAATCTTAGTCAATTCCTTCAACTTTAAGCTTTCGAAATGAGAATTCTCTTTCCAAATCAACTCCGAACTTTCCGGAATTCAATTCCGACCACGCGTATAAGTCATTATACCTGAAATGAGGCTGCTCATGGCCTCAGACTGCGGAACGACGCGCTAGAGCTCGAAATGACCGATTAGGTCGTTACATTCTCTCCCACTTAAACATACGTTCGTCCTCGAACGTGCTGAGAATTACACTGAAGTAGTCTAAAATCACTGGTTAACTTCTCATGCACCTTCTCGTGTTACGACAACTCAGTTGAGCACATCAGCTCGATCAATTTTGAAGATATCCCCTTTTATTCAAGCAAATAAGCCTTAGAGCCCAATTCCAACATCCGAAATTCTATGCCCGACCCGTTTCCAACATAAGATCACCATATCAATCCCTACACGTTGTACCCAAATATGACTGCATAAATTTGCTGAATCCACACCTAGCATCACTTTACTCATCGAAACACAATAACATTTTCTGATCAACTTAGTCAGAATTCCACGAATCTGATGCTCCCATTGCACCCCATGACATACACAAGTCTTACTCTAACTCTTACAATGTCGCCACAATGGAAGAGATGTGTAAAAATTCATAATTAACTATCGAGTCAACCAATCATTGAGTCTATACTTCTGACAAGAAACATTACCTCATTCTGAACCAAATAATGATCTTTGCTCCTTAATATATTTCATGTAATCAGATTGCACTGATCCTAAATCCAACAATCTCGTCTCACCCAGTACGAACTTCTCAAGCAACAAGCCACCCCGACATGACCAAAAGTCTCATATGATGCCACAATGTGCCAATAGGCTACCAATTAGAATGGGATACAAAAAAGGAAAATGAACTCTAAAAAGGAATTTCAATTACCCCACTCGCGAATCATACATGCGACGCGAGCGCACACCTAATATGAGTTTCCTTCAGATAATAGGAAACATAACTTAATAAATAGATATGGGGAACTGTACTGAACATCACACTATTACGACGCGCAACCCGATCCGAGCAATAATAACCATGGCGGCGTTCCACCCGATCCACACAACATAGCCATGGCGGCGTGCCACCCGATCCAAATAACATACCCATGGCAGCATGCCACCCGATCCACACATGGAACTCACATAAGGATATGTACATCGAGCTAAATTGATCATTACAACAAAATACTGAATATCAGTCATAAACACGCTAAGTGTATAATACCATTCCTTGGGGAGACATATAACGCTATAATCCACAAACTCGAGCACAACTGAAGTGCGATACATGATCCGAATCTCAAGAGCCATCCTGCTCATATAGCCTCATCTCTGTGCGGAACCTCAACACATAAGAAATTCACCTAGCCGCTTCATAACTCGCACGACGCAATACATCATTACATGAAATAGCTGACAATGAAATAACACCCGACTCCCTCCTATAAGGAGCGTATTGCTGAGTTGAACACATCTGGCCTGATATAAAGCCCATGTTCACATCTAAATGAATCCACTGATCTCAAGCCAATTTCTGATTGCACCAACTAGGCTAATAACCTTTCAAAGGTTCTTAATAACTCCCCTTTTCTAATAACACATAAGAACAACCCTCATAGCCGGAGCGAACCTCCACAGTCCATAACCCAATAAACAGAGTGCCCTCCAGGCATAAATTCTCAAATTAATGATATTACCACAATCCTCATACTTGATTTAAATCTTTAATCAATCAAGTGACTACATGTCATACTTATACAATCTTCCTGTGGGAAATGCTCCCACAACTTTCCCAAATGAATAACGAGTCCGCACATCCAAACCACTGGCCGCACTAACGCTGAAAAGCGATTAAGAATCATTAACCAGGACGCAAAGCCCTTTTCACAAAACACCGATCTCAGGTGACGCTGAAGACAATACCAACTTACCTTAAACACCGAAACTCCTTTCCTGCTCATCTAAAATTGTGACATCCTTGTCCATACCGAGTTGTTACCTTGACCTTTACTTCAAATTCTATACCACTCACTGCACCTAACATGCCAATATACGATAGAACACACTTTTCAACATAGCTTCGGAACCACTATCGGTCTACTTCATCATATAAAAGCTTTTCACTTAACTCACTTCAGGAGAACCATAGCAACACACAGGTGAATTCTCATAACCGTAGAACATAAAAATCTCTAAGCAGTGGTCTAAGCCACCATAGCCCTTCCGGGGCCCACCTCTACGTATCAGGTAAAACCAGTAGAATACTTTCTGAATACAACTAACTACGGTGCCCGACAAGCCTCACACGCACCATCACAATTCACTTGCATAACTCGATCACACTGAAAGAACTGCTCACTACCAGCAACACGCCATACCGACTATGTCTAACCAATCCCTCTTCTTCCAATTTATCCTTAATTGCCATAGAAACAATGATAACTCCATTCAACACTTAACACACTCCATCCGCACTCATCCCGAGTGACCTTGAATCACGAGACCTTGCTATCTCAAATCCCACGAACTATTTCGTACTTCCCAATTGCTACATCGCAAGTCAAAACATCATAGACATTCTGTGCCCCTTCTCATAGGGTGCCATCGAGCTTGATTCTTAACCGTACCTATAGGCTCAAAATCGTTAGGCATCACACCATATCCTTTGAATTTACTAGGACCGTTGTTGCGAGCCACCCGCTCTGACTTGGCCCCGAATATAATAAACTCTATGAGTCTTCTATCACATGAATACCCTATTGGTGAAGCAAGTGGCAGAATCACTTCCCTTGGAGCCTGCATCTTTACAAAGTCTGAACATGAGCCAATAAGGCCAACTATAGCACCCTTTAACAATTCCTTTGCTCAAATTACCACTTATGTTCTTTTCCCGTAGCCGAAATAACACAGAAATATGCTAACAACCAGAAAACCTCGAAAGTGGTTAACCATGCTACCCAATCATAGGCAGTGGGACTCTCCCACTTAGCTTGAAGCCACTATTACACAACTCTGGAACTCACCGGGATTCCTTATCTCTTATTGACATAACCTTGCGCAATCAACCGCCTGAATTCTCGGATTCTTTCTGTAAAACCCCCTTTTTATACTCTGAATCATCAACCACATTCGGACGACTGATCTCTTTGCTGCATATTAGCCCATACTTCCAATTAAACTCATAGACTTCAATCGCCAACCACTAAAATTTCAAATCATCCCAAACTCTCCTTAAGGTGCGTAATCATCCTACCACCAAGCCCATATGCAACATCCGCCACTCTCCCACTTTGGGAAAACTCACTTCTTTAATCAACTACTTGACCTTTGCTTCATACACCTGGCCTTCTAGGAATTTTAGCCATCATCTGACACTTTCCACACATCTTTCCTTATCCTTTGCTACTCAGTTGTTTCCTTAATTAAAATCTATCTTCATGGAACTTGAACCCACAATTGCTGCTAACTTTACACCTTTCGGAAAATCATCCTTCTCATACCATCGACATTAGAAACACTAATTCGACCCTAAATTACCGCGCCCTGTGATATCTGACAGCCGCATTTCTGATACTATTTCATAATAGCTTGCTCCAAAGGCGAATTGTAGAAGATCGCAACACCATCGAATTTACTGAATTCAATTAAGACAACGAAATCCCCTCATAGAATAAAGCTCCACCACTCTCGCATGTACCAAGTCTCATTACTCTACCATTGCAAATTTGCACATTCTTAGTCCGATTGCCTTTCCCCCGCCAAAAGTAAAATACTGAATTTCTGAATCACGCACTGAGTAAACTTCCCTTCAAGTCATTCACTGCCCCGACACGTGGGCAAACATCCTACCATCATATTACTACTACCGAACAATCGTTCATAAGCACCATGGCAACTTGTGCCTTGCCTCAGAGCCCTTAGAGGTACCGCTACTGGGTTGAAACAATAAAATATCCTTCTACAGAGCGAGATAATAATCCGATCAGCTATACCGGGAGAAACATCCCGTATCACATTTGTAGTACCATTACGGTTCTTCAATTCTCTATTTATAACAAGTGGTTCGCGTCGCGTAAGATTGAGTAGGAACGAATTAAAGGCATACGCCTCCAAGGATCAAATCGCACGATAAGGAATCAAGAAGGGAAGTATCCACTAAGGGTAGTGGTGGCGCCAGACACCGCTGTCAGGCAAGCCAACTAAAATACTTAATTAGATCCTAATTTAAATAATTTTAAAAACCAAGGTTTTCCCTTCTTATTTCGTAAGTAAAAAGATAGCTGCTTCAATTGAAATTTAATAATAAGAAATTAATACAAGATATTTCAAAACCATCCTAGAACCTGGTGTCACAAGTGCATGAGTAATTTCTAGGAGATAATACAATACAACATCCGTCCGGAATACAGTGGACAGAAAGTAAATACAATTTACTGGAAGGGACTATACTAGCTGCGGGCCACCTCGAATAATGCAACTCACCTAGTCCTCGAATCATCCGTGCTGCTACGTCCAGTAGGCCACTAGAAATTCATATACATGTGCAACAAAAATGTACAGAAGTGTAGTATGAGTGCGAAAACAATGTGTACTCAATATGTATCCTGTCTAATCTCGAAGAAGTAGAGACGAGATGGTCGACTTCGACACTTACTAGTAATCCAATAATAATGTCAATAATCCCACTTAAATATACGTTCGTCCTCAAACGTGCTGAGAACTACACTGAAGTAGTCTAAAATCACTAGTTAACTTCTCATGCACCTTCCCATGCTACGACAACTCAGTTGAGCACATCAGCTCGATCAATTCTGAAGATATCCACTTTTATTCAAGCAAATAAGCCTTAGAGCCCAATTCCAACATCCAGAATTCTATGCTCGACCCGTTTCCAACATAAGATCACCATATCAATCCCTACACGTTGTACCCAAACATGGCTGCATAACTTTGCTGAATCCACACCTAGCATCACTTTACTCATCGGACCACAATAACATTTTCTGATCAACTTAGTCACAATTCCACGAATCTGATGCTCCCATTGCACCCCATGACATACACAAGTCTTACTCTAACTCTTACAATGTTGCCACAATGGAAGAGATGTGTAGAAATTCATAATCAACTATCGAGTCAACCAATCATTGAGTCTATACTTCTGACAAGAAACATGACCTCATTCTGAACCAAATAATGATCTTTGCTCCTTAATATATTTCATGCAATCAGATTGCACTGATCCTAAATCCAACAAACTCGTCTCACCCAGTACGAACTGCTCAAGCAACAAGCCACCCCGACATGACCAAAAGTCTCATATGATGCCACAATGTGCCAATAGGCTACCAATTAGAATGGGATACAAAAAAGGAAAATGAACTCTAAAAAGGAATTTCAATTACCCCACTCGCGAATCATACATGCGACGCGGCCGCACACCTAATATGAGTTTCCTTCAGAAAATAGGAAACAAAACACCATAAATAGATATGGGGAACTGTAATGAACATCACACTATTACGACGCGTAACCCGATTCGAGCAATAATAACCATGGCGGCGTTCCACCTGATCCACACAACATAGCCATGGCGGCGTGCCACCCGATCCATATAACATACCCGTGGCGGCGTGCCACCCGATCCACACATGGAACTCACATAAGGATATGTACATCAAGCTAAATTGCTCATTACAACAAAATACTGAATATCAGTCATAAACACGCTAAGTTTATAATACCATTCCTTGGGGAGACATATAACGCTATAATCCACAACCTCGAGCACAACTGAAGTGCGATACATGATCCGAATCTCAAGAGCCATCCTGCTCATATAACCTCATCTCTGTGCGGAACCTCAACACATAAGAAATTCACCTAGCCGCTTCATAACTCGCATGACGCAATACATCATTATATGAAATAGCTGACAACGAAATAACACCCCGACTCCCTCCTATAAAGAGCGTATTATTGAGTTGAACACATCTGGCCTGATATAAAGCCCATGTTCACATTTAAATCAATCCACTGATCTCAAGCCAATTTCTGATTGCACCAACTAGGCTAATAACCTTTCAAAGGTTCTTAATAACTCCCCTTTTCTCATAACACATAAGAACAACCCTCATAGCCGGAGCGAACCTCCACAGTCCATAACCCAATAAACAGAGTGCCCTCCAGGCATAAATTCTCAAATTGATATTACCACAATCCTCATACTTGGTTTAAATCTTTAATCAATCAAGTGACTACATGTCATACTTATACAATCTTCCTGTGGGACATGCTCCCACAACCTTCCCAAATGAATAACGAGTCCGCACATCCAAACCACTGGCCGCACTAACGCTGAAAAGCGATCAAGAATCATTAACCAGGACGCAAAGCCTTTTTCACAAAACACCGATCTCAGGTGACGCTGAAGACAATACCAACTTACCTTAAACACAGAAACTCCTTTCCTGCTCATCCAAAATTGTGACATCCTTGTCCATACCGAGCTGTTACCTTGATCTTTACTTCAAATTCTATACCACTCACTGCACCTAACATGCCAATATACGATAGAACATGCTTTTCAACATAGCTTCGGAACCACTATCGGTCTACTTCATCATATAAAAGCTTTTTACTTAACTCACTTTAGGAGAACCATAGCAACACACAGGTGAATTCTCATAACCGTAGAACATAAAAATCTCTAAGTAGTGGTCTAAGCCACCATAGCCCTTCCGGGGCCCACCTCCACGTATCAGGTCACAACAGTAGAATACTTTCTGATTACCACTAACTACGGCGGCCGACAAGCCTCGCACGCACCATCACAAATTCACTTGCATAACTCGATCACACTGAAAGAACTGCTCACTACCAGCAACACGCCATACCGACTATGTCTAACCAATACCTCTTCTTCCAATTTATCCTTAATTGCCATAGAAACAATGATAACTCCATTCAACACTTAACACACTCCATCCGCACTCATCCCAAGTGACCTTGAATCACGAGACCTTGCTATCTCAAATCCCACGAACTATTTCGTACTTCCCAATTGTTACATCGCAAGTCAAAATATCATAGACATTCTGTGCCCCTTCTCATAGGTTGCCATCGAGCTTGATTCTTAACCGTACCTATAGGCTTGAAATCGTTAGACATCACACCATATCCTTTGAATTCACTAGGACCGTTGTTGGGAGCCACCTGCTCTGACTTGGCCCCAAATATAATAAACTCTATGAGTATTCTATCACATGAATACCCTATTGGTGAAGCAGCTGGCAGAATCACTTCCCTTGGAGCCCGCATCTTTACAAAGCACAATCCTGATTCCTTCCCCAAGTCTGAACATGAGCCAATAAGGCCAACCATATCACCCTTTAACAATTCCTTTGCTCAAATGACCACTTATGTTCTTTTCCCTTAGCCGAAATAACCCAGAAATATGCTAACAATCAGAAAACCTCGCAAGTGGTTAACCATGCTACCCAATCATAGGCGGTGGGACTCTCCCACTTAGCTTGAAGCCACTATTACACAACTCTGGAACTCACCGAGATTCCTTATCTCTTATTGACATAACCTTGCACAATCAACCGCTTGAATTCTCGGATTCTTTCTGTAAAACCCCTTTTTTATACTCTGAATTATCAACCACATTCGGACGACTGATCTCTTTGCTGCATATTAGCCCATACTTCCAATTAAACCCATAAACTTCAATCGCCAACCACTAAAATCCCAAATCATCCCAAACTCTCCTTAAGGTGCGTAATCATCCTACCACCAAGCCCATATGCAACATCCGCCACTCTCCCACTTTGGAAAAACTCACTTCTTTAATCAACTACTTGACCTTTGCTTCATACACCTGGCCTTCTAGGAATTTTAGCCATCGTCTGACACTTTCCACACATCTTTCCTCATCCTTTGCTACTCAGTTGTTGCCTTAATTAAAATCTATCTTTATGGCACTTGAACCCACAATTGCTGCTAACTTTACACCTTTCGGAAAATCATCCTTCTCATACCATCGACATTAGAAACACTAATTCGACCCTAAATTACCATGCCCTGCGATATCTGACAGCCACATTTCCGATACTATTTCATAATAGCTTGCTCCAAAGGCGAATTGTAGAAGATCGCAACACCATCGAATTTAGTGCATTCAATTAAGACAACGAAATCCCCTCATAGAAGAAAGTTCCACCACTCTCGCATGTACCAAGTCTCATTACTCTACCATTGCAAATCTGCACATTCTTAGTCCGATTGCCTTTCCCCCGCCAAAAGTAAAATACTAAATTTCTGAATCACGCACTGAGTAAACTTCCTTTCAAGTCATTCACTGCCCCGACACGTGGGCAAACATCCTACCATCATATTACTACTGGCGAACAATCGTTCATAAGCACTATGGCAACTTGTGCCTAGCCTCAGAGCCCTTAGAAGTACCGCTACTGGGCTTAAATAATAAAATATCCTTCTACAGAGCGAGATAATAATCCGATCAGCTATACCAGGAGAAACATCCCGTATCACATTTGTAGTACCATTACGGTTCTTCAATTCTCGATTTATAACAAGTGGTTCGCGTCGCGTAGGATTGAGTAGGAACGAATTAAAGGCATACGCCTCCAAGGATCAAATCGCACGATAAGGAATCAAGAAGGGAAGTATCCACTAAGGGTCGTGGTGGCGCCAGACACCGCTGTCAGGCAAGCCAACTAAAATACTTAATTAGATCCTAATTTAAATAATTTTGAAAACCAAGGTTTTCCTTTCTTATTTCGTAAGTAAAAAGATAGCCGCTTCAATTCAAATTTAATAATAAGCAATTAATACAAGATATTTCAAAACCATCCCAGAACCTGGTGTCACAAGTGCATGAGTAATTTCTAGGAGATAATACAATACAACATCCGTCCGGAATACAATGGATAGAAAGTAAATACAATTTACTGGAAGGGACTATACTAGCTACAGGCCGCCTCGAATAATGCAACTCACCTAGTCCCCGAATCATCCGTGCTGCTACGTCCAGTAGGCCACTAGAGTTTCATATACATGTGCAACAAAAATGTACAGAAGTGTAGTATGAGTACGAAAACAACGTGTACTCAATGAGTATCCCGTCTAATCTTGAAGAAGTAGAGACGAGATGGTCGACTTCGACACTTACTAGTAATCCAATAATAATGTCAATAATTCATTAAATTGTGGACTTTATAAACATGATTTTTAATCCAATAGAAGGAAATGAGTAAATAGTTAATTCGTTTATAGGAAATTTCCAAAATTTTCTTTAAATTATTTATTCAAATATTTTCAAGACATGAAGAGGCAATAACAACTTTAATATGTTCAAGGCAACAATACCAGCATGTGCAAATAATCACCGTGGGACGTATGACCCGATCCAACATAAAAGTGTATTGTGCACTGCCGAGGGTCGAATGGCTCGAACCATAGATGCATCTATTACCCTGCTCGCGAACTATCCTGTGACGCGGTCAACATAAATAAACAAATACCCTGCTCGCGAATCATACATGCGACGCAGTTACACATAGAAATACATGCTCAAATAGCCAATTACGAATTTATCAGGGAACAATCGTCCAAATAAAGGCTAATTCCCTTTTTAACGATTTAAGAAAATGAAGTTTAATCCTTTTAGAAGTTCATTTACTAATTCAATGTGCTAAACCGATTCAAGCTATCAATAGGTTCACTAATAATCCAAGTATAGCATGCTTTTGGGTCCTAACTACCTGGACAATAGCATAATAGTAGCTACGCACAGACTCTCATCACCTCGTGCGTACGTAGCCCCCCACAAATAGGAGCACATAATTAATTATTTTACCTATGGGGACAATTCTCTCTTACAAGGTTAGAAAGGAGACTCACCTCACTCCGAAGATCCATAATTGACATTTCGCGCCCTTCCGAAGACTTGAATAGATGCACAACGTTTCAAAACTAGCCAATAATTATGTAAACCCATTAATATATTCTAAAGTACTCATTATAATCCAATTTATAACAATTCCTAACCGCGATCGAAAAGTTGACAAAAATGCCCTCGGGCCCACGTGCCCGGAATCCAAAAATTTTCGAAGATAAAGATTACCCATGGCCTCACGAACTCAAATATATGATTTTCTCTAAATTCCATACCCAAAATCGCGGTCAAATTCCAAGAATATAAATTTCTAGGTCTTTCTACCAAAACTCCAAATTTCTACTCATTTACATACTAAAATCTATACGTAATCGATGTATTTAACTCAAGATGGATGAGATTAGCTTACCTTATCGTTGATAAAGAAAAATCCACTTGAAGCTCTCCCAAAATCGCCCAAGGCAAGAAAATGGCCAAAACCCGATTTTTAAAACACCTTTCTGCCTCCAGCACTTTCCGCACCTGCGGTCCCTCGACCGCTTCTGCAGTTCCGCAGGTGCGGCCCCACTACCGCATCTGCGGTCCTTCCTAGTCTTCCCTTTTCCTCTTCTGCGTCATCTCCACCGTAGGTGCGGTTCCGCATCTACGTAAATATGACCGCATTTGCAGTTTCTTCTTCTCCAGTCCAAAACCGCATCTGCGACCATTTTACCGCAGGTACGATCCCAGCTCCCTTCACCAAATCCTGTATTTGCGGCTGTGTGGCCGCTTCTGCGGCTCCGCACATGCGGCCCGATTCTCGCAGGTGCGGTTATGACAGCAACCGGCACTTCAGCCTTCTTCCAAACCCCAAATTCGATCCGTTAATCATCCAGAATCCACCCGAGGCCCCCGCGACCCAAACCAATCATACCAACCAGTCCCATAACACATTACGGACTTGTTCGAGGCCTGAAATCACATCAAACAACGCTAAAATCATGAATCAACCTCCAATTCAAGCTTTAAGAACTTTGGAACTTCAAACCTTTACTTTCGATGCCGAAACCTATCAAATCACGTCTGATTGACCTCAAATTTTGCACACAAGTCATATTCAACATTACAGACCTATTCCAACTTTCAGAATCGGATTCCTACCCCGATATCAAAAAGTCCACTTCCGGTCAAACTTCTCAAAAACCTTCAAATTTCTATCTTTAGCCAAATGACTCCAAAATGACCTACGGACCTCTGAATTCACTTCCGATCGCGCTCCCAACTCCAGAATCACCATACGGAGCTACTCCTAGTCTCAAAATCCCAAACGAACATTGATAACACGGAAATGCACTTCAAGCCAAACTTATAAAATTTCTTCTAAAGTGCTAACTTCCACAATAGACACCAAAATGCTTCCGGATCATCCAACACCTGATCCGGGCATACGCCCAAGTCCGAAATCATCATACGATCCTGCTGGAACCTTCAGATCCCAATTTGAGGTCGTTTACTCAAAAATCCAATCTTAGTCAATTCCTTCAACTTTAAGCTTCCAAAATGAGAATTCTCTTTCCAAATCAACTCCGAACTTTCCGGAATTCAATTCCGACCACGCGTACAAGTCATAATACCTGAAATGAGGCTGCTCATGGCCTCAGACTGCTGAACAACGCGCTAGAGCTCGAAACGACCGGTCGGATCGTTACATAACCTCAGTGTGTTTAAATTTTTTTTTTTTATCTTCTTCAAGTTTGATTGTCTATATCCAACAACCTTCTCTTGAATGCATATATAATTTAATTGGCATTTGCACTTTTGGTTTGTTGATTAAGCTTCCAGAAGGAATCCAAGCTTCAATGGGTTTTCAACATTAAGGTTTTAACCAGGGTTGGGCAGTTTGGTTCAATGTCACTGGTAATTAATATGGCATATTTACTTATTCTTTATTAAACACTAGACAGCTTATTACATCTTTTACAAAAATTTAAAATAAAAATGACTAGGACAAGTGGACAACTAATCACGGTGATTGAGATCTTGGGCATTTTTTGCTTACCGAGGACTACGGTTTTGACAAAGTTACCCATAAAAATAAAACTATTTATCCTTGTCTATCCATTTATTTTTCTACCCATAAATTAATCCTACCAATGGTAGGTTTTGTGGGAAATTTTTTCTTTATTCTCCAATTCTTTTTTTATTCGATGCTTCTTTT
The DNA here is from genome assembly GCA_026770625.1 of Nicotiana glauca. Lineage (NCBI taxonomy): Eukaryota > Viridiplantae > Streptophyta > Magnoliopsida > Solanales > Solanaceae > Nicotiana > Nicotiana glauca. The sequence goes on along the minus strand of MDKF010396082.1, from coordinate 2,579 downwards.
CTTTCTCCTTTTCTTTTTTCTCGTTTTCTTCTTATTTTATTTCTTTTTCCTATTCTAATTTCACTTAAATTTTTTTATATTATTTTTCTCTTTATAATCTAATTTTATTTATTATTTTTACTATTTTTTATTATTCTTTTTTTATATTATTACTAAAAAAATTAAATTGTGTACCAATTAAATGTAGCTAAATACAATCAAAAAAATATTAACTAAGATATGATACTAGTATAGCATATAGTTATACTAATAGGGTATAAAATTATACGCAAAGAGTTAAAAAAAGTTTAATTCAATTATTAAACTGAAATAATATTAGTTGTCAATAAAAATTCTAAAAAATTCTAAAAGGATCTAATTGTAAAAGTATACCATTTCATTATATAGCATACTATAATATTTTATTTTTTTTACATAAATTTTATTTGCTTCTCACGCTGGGTAAAAACTTAAAGCAAATTAAAAGGGAAAAGACAAGTGAATTTACGGGTATTAAGTATACTATTATAGTAGATTGTATACTATTATAACATATTATTATAATATATTGCATATTATTACAATATACTATAACAATATATTGTATACTATAATAGTATACTATTGTAGTATAACTATATACTCCTATAGTATATTATATATTGTAGCAGTATGCTGTTAGGTAACTGTGTTTGCAGTATAACTACATACTCCTACAACATATTGTATACCGTAGCGGTATACTGTAGCTGTGTTCTTCTTCGATTTTCAACTGAAAATTTCAATCTCAATCACCTCAAATCAGCTCCAAATGCTATCAAATTTTAGTATGAACTTCCAGAAGGTACTATAAGTAATATTTAACAGCCCTCACTTTGAATCAAACAAGAAATCTTCAAAAATAAAATTGAGAACAATGGTGCATAGTCAAATACACACAAAAATTTAGATTTGGAAAGCTTACTCGAAGATACTATAAGCAATATTTTATAGCACCATATCGAATCAAACAATAAATCTTCAAAAAAACTATTTTCTTCCTTAAAACTTTACTATAACATATAAATTGAAAGTAAGTACTATTAAAAAAAGAGATAGAAATAGAGGGTGGTTGAGAGTGGGCGAGAAGTTGAACTAATATATTCGGAATGGAATTTTGACACAGTTGGGGAGTTGAGCGAAGAATTGGAGGAATGTAAAATGAGGAAGAAGAAGAAGAGGAACATAATAAAGACGGGTAAATAGTTTGGGGCGCATGGGTAGGAGTAATAAATAGTTTGAGCCTGGACATTAAAGGGTAAATAGTTTGGAATTAATGGATATAAAGTGAGATTTTCTCTACAAATGGCTAGGGGTTTATTTCCATAGCAGTTAAAACTAATACTCCTAGTACAACATGGGATGGTTGATCAACCAATGTATATTTTCGTTCGTTTACATTCTATTCCGGGAGATATTGGGTAGCCTAATGCTTTTCTTTTTGTTGTGGAATTGCGTTATAATCAAATACAATTAAAAGAATCTTTTTTGCAGTTAAAGTCTCATGTGGATAATGATAATTTGATTAATGCTAGTGAGCTTACTGTATAGCTAATCTAGCTATGATACTCTTTCTGTCTAGCCTTTTGCGCAGTAGCGGAGCCAGATTTTCATCAAGGAGTATCAAAATGTAATTTTTTTAAATATATCGTAAAGTTAAGGAAAGTCAATGCATAGTAAATATACATATAATAAAAAAAAAATCTAACAATATAGTATAATTTTCCGGCGAATGAGTGTCGATTGACTCTCCTTGGTTGAATCTGGCTCCGCCACTGTCTTGCGGACATTTCTATTTTTCTTTCAGTTTCAAGTTCAAAATGCTTAATGCAAGGTCAAGCGTTCAGTGAACGTGTAACACTCCATAAATTCGTATTAGGTATAGACATGTTAAATAAGTACTAATGTGATATTTTAGACATGTAAAATTCTACCGGGATGAGTATGGATAAAAATAGTTGTCTTGGAATCAAAACAGAGAGTGAGGTGCATAAGATTCGATAGAATCGACTAAGTTTGCAGAAGGTCTGCCTTCCAGACTGATTTAGTAAAATATGTTACGAATTTGAAAAAACTTAAAACATAAAAGTTATAGTCCTTTAAAATACTTTTCCAATGATATATTGTGGAGCATGAACAAGACTTTGTGCAAAAAGTTATGCATATTTAATGGAAGATACGCAGTATACGTGCCTGTACCATGTGCGATAGCGCACTTGTGGAAGTGCCACCGCCCTTGCAGCTCGTTCAGGTGCACGGTGTCACACCTCCTTACGGCGCTACCGCACCCCGCGAAGGGCATGGTAAATGGAGTTTTTCCAATTAAAGGGCAATCGAATCGGGATTCGTTTATTAAGAGATTCAGAGTCGCCACTTGGGAGATTTATGGTGTCCCAAGTCACCGGTTGAATCCCGAATCGAGGAAAGGTTTGACTCTATTTAATAGTCCGTGAATCAGAAATCCGGATAAGAAATCCTATTAACCTGGGAGAAGGTGTTAGGCATTCCCGAGTTCCGTGGTTCTAGCACGGTCGCTCAACTGTCGTATTTAGCTTATTTAT
>MU674191.1:53739-70010 GCA_026770625.1 Nicotiana glauca | reverse complement strand
GATATTTTTTATGTGTGGGGCATTGATTTCATGGGCCCGTTTGTAAGCTCTTGTGGGAACATGTATATTCTCGTGGCGGTGGATTATGTCTCAAAGTGGGTTGAAGCCGTGGCTCTTCCCAATAATGAAGCCCGGAGTGTCGTGGCATTTTTGAAAAAGAATATCTTCACTAGGTTTCGAACCCCTCGTGCTATCATTAGTGATGGGGGGTCCCATTTTTGCAACAAGGCCTTTGACTCTTTGCTCGCCAAATATGGAGTTAACCACAAGGTGACTACCCCCTACCATCCTCAAGCAAGCGGCTGAGTGGAGGTTTCAAACCGAGAAATTAAGAGTATTTTGTCCAAAACAATGAATGCAAATAGGACCAATTGGTCAAAGAAGTTGGATGATGCTCTTTGGGCTTATCAGACGGCTTATAAGTCTCCGATTGGTATATCTCCATATCGATTGGTGTTTGGTAAGGCTTGTCATCTCCCGGTGGAACTAGAACATAAGGCTATGTGGGCATTGAAAAAATTGAACTTGGAATGGGATGTTGCGGCCAACCTCCGAGTGGAGCAATTGAATGAACTTGATGAGTTTAGATTCCATGCTTACTCCAGCTCGTCCTTGTATAAGGACAAGATGAAGTACCTCCATGATAAGTATGCTCGGGGTAAAGAATTCAAGGTGGGCGACATGGTTCTTCTTTTCAATTCTCAGCTAAGGTTATTTCCGGGGAAGCTCAAATCCAAATGGAGTAGACCCTTTGAAGTGGTCTTTGTAACGCCCTTCGGTGCTCTTGATCTTAAAAACAAGAATGGTAAAGTGTTCAGGGTAAATAGGCATCGTGTCAAGCACTATTTGGGGAAGATTGATGACAGCCACATGGTGGCACTTATTCACTTAAAGTGATATGATGGTAACATGCGTCGTGCCGCGACATTAAATCAGGCGCTTCTTGGGAGGCAACCCATGTCTCTTTCTTACTTTTTATTTTTCTATTGTAGATTAGGATTTTTGAACTCATGGTTTGTGAGATGTTGCAGGGATAATGTTGAACCGGTGCAGGAAAAAACTAGAAGTTTTTGGGTCTCTGAAGTTTGCCTACGCGGCCGCGCACCAAAACAGTGTGGTCCGCGTAGGATGGTGAAATGGGAGCTGGGTCTCTGAAGTTAGCTGCGCGGTCCGCGTGACATTTTTGTGTGGTCTGCGCAGGAGAAGTTCAAAATACATGCTCTCTGAAGTTTCCCACGCGGCCGCGTGACAAAACAGCATGGTCCATGTGGGATGATCAGCCAATTGAGATAGATGGGCATCCAGCGTGGTCCGCGGCCATTTCTGTACGGCCGCGCTGGTAGGTAAGTAGTAGGTCCCAGGGTTCTTCTATAAATAGAGGACTTGGGTCTCGTTTTAACCTTTTCGCAAAATTTCCACCTGAGCTCTAATTTTCACTATTCATCAACACTACTTGCTCACAAAGTAAAATTCATTCATCCTTGGTAACAATTCTTGCTCATTTCATTCATAGTATAATTTTTGTTTATTTTAATTGCTTCCCACTAGTATAACTTCTTATTTCTTCTCTTTCTTCTTAGTTTTAACTGTTAGATTAGATTTCCTGTGTTTACTTTGAGCAAAGGGCATGAATTCATGTTAAATAATTGAGTAGGGACACTTAGGACCCAAAATGTGAACAAAAATTGGACTTAATTGCAAAATCCCGTACTCAGTTAACTTTTAGCCCTACGCGGCCGCGCCCCCTTTATGCGCGGTCCACGCTTCTTCTGTTGTGTATGCTAAGTTCTGACCTTCGCGGTCCGCATAGAATTATCGTGCGGTCCGCGTTAGCCCAGTGCGACGGCGGTCCAAAACAGTGCGGACCGCGTCAATAAGGTTCAGAGAAGGCTACTTTTGGGAGATTTATATGTGCGGTCCGCGGCCCACTTTTGTGCGGTCCACGCTGAACCGACGCGGTCGCGGTCCAAATCAGTGCGGACTGCGTCGGTAAGTTCAAAGAAGGGTGTGATTGGAACCTCTCAAGCACGGACCGCGCTCCAGTTTTACGCGGTCCGCGCTCCATCAGCGCGACCGCGTGACTGTTTTGAGCGGTCCGCGCCCCTCTACCTGTGTCACTGTGTCTGCAATTCTTGAACTCAACTGTATTGTCTAATTCACCTCATGTGCTTCTACTAACAATGTTAGACATGTATTCCTTGCAGATAATGGTCCAAAAGCGTGGGGGCAAAGAAAAACAACCCGGGAGAGGTGGTTCCTCCCGAGGGGGAAAAGGAAAGAGGGTGGTCAAACTCATTCCCCAGGTTCGAGAGAATATAAAAAAGACCCGGAAGCTGATACGTGCAGCTGATAGAGCGGCCTCACACTCTACGGGGAGTGAGTATGCACCATCCCGGGATATCACTTCAGAGTCTGCCCCCACCCACATGTCCACATCATTTCAGCTCCATGATTCCCCTTCTCCTGATCATGGTGATGTAGCCACCTCCAAGAAACCAGTGAATGTAGTTTCGAACTCGTCTGATGAGTCTGTAGCTAAAAGTGAAGAAGAATACTCCACCTCTCCCACAGCTTCATTATCCGGGGAGAGCGGTGGATATGGTGAGGGGGTGAGCCCCAAGTTGGAGGTAATGATAGAACAAGGAAGCCAAAAACATGGGTTGATAGATTTGTGAGTGAAATAACCTTCCACATATTTCGGGAGTGGTGGCCTAAAAGGAAATTGATTCCGGAGAGGCAGATTATTGATGTTGATCTTGTCCCTCTAAACCCACATGTGCAAGCACAATTCCGAACTAGAGAGGGTTGGGGCTTCTTTAAGGAGCGTTGTGAAATGGCCAATGAGCATATGGTAAAAGAGTTCTATAGAAATGTTCATCATGTAGTACAGGACTCAAAAGCAACGAAAGTGTGGGATACAGTAGTGTTGTTTGATGGAAAGTCATTGAATGATTTTTTGGGTTTCAACGAAGAGGACGAAACCCAATACTTAGAAAAGCTGGAAATGAAAGAAGAGCTTCGTCCTTGGTTGGCCCAGCACTTGGCAGCTCCGGGTACTGTCCCAACTTGGTTGAAAGTAGGGGAGAAGATTTTGTGGAACACCCTAAACTTTGAAGCAAAAGGTTGGCTCATTTTTGTGTGTAGTAGACTTGACCCCTCCACCCACAATCACTCCATTCCTATTCCCCGTGCTGTTCTAGTGGCATCTATCATGGCGGGGTTTCCTCTAAATGTGGGCAACATTATGTCGAGGGTAATATCTACAGTTGGGCAGGAGACCAACACGAACTATCCTTTCCCGAACACACTCTCCCTGTACTTCATAGAATTGAAAGTGAAGACAAAGAGGTATGATGTCAAGGTACCTCCAGTGGCTCCTTACTCCTGGTACAGTCAGTTGGGTCCGGACAACCCAAAAAGGGGCAAGAAGAATCAGGCATCCACTTCCACCACACCTGGCCAGTCTGAGGAGCCAGCGGTTATTGAGCTTTCCACTGAGCCTTCCACCATCCCTGCTGTTGGTGAAACATTGCCCCCGGGTCCTTCTTCTGTTGTCGGTATATCTACTTTAGCGGACCCAGTTGTTCCTTCATCGAAGACTCACCGGTTCACTGCCCATCAGCTCAGTCAGTCCCTAGCTAGTTTGAACAACTGGATGTCAGCTGCGACATCCAAGTTGTCCACTTTGACCACTGCAGTTCAGACACCGTCAGCTCCTGCTACTGTTGAGATTCCTCCATCTATAGAGGAAGCACTGAAGAAGATCCTGGCCAACCAAGAAAAGATGATGGCGACGCAGGATGCCTTGACTAAGGTGGTTGGGGAACATAGCAAGACTTTGGGTAAACTGGCTCGGGAGCACAAAAAGTTGAGGAAGCAAAAGGCTTCCAAGGAGTCAGTGACGAAGTTGAGAATGGATGTGGATAAGCTCATGGTGGATCAGGTGCCAATTGATCTATTATTTGGGGATCCAGCTGTAGAGCCAGCAGTAGTTCAGCCACAGGAGTAGGAGCAGAGGCCAAGGAAGAAGAGGAAACTCCCTAGCACTGAGGGAGTTGTGATAGAAGTAGCTCCGGTTCAGGAGGGTCCCTCAACTGCTCCACCAACTAGTCAACCAATTCCTGATCCGACATTTGTCCTAGTAGAGCAGCAACAGCAGGCCAGGGACCATTCTGATGTTCCCGCCAGTACAGAGGACTTGGAGGCCACTAATCAGCACAGGGCGACAGATGAGGCTTGAGGGGCCATTTTATATCCTTTCTTGTATTTTGGTGCTTATTTTGATAGTTAGCATTGAGGGCAATTCTAGATTTTATTTGTGGGGGTGTGGCCCTACCATTTTGATTGACATTCTGGATTACTGTATATATTCTTTTACTTTTAGCACATTCATAAGTTGATAGATGGTTTGTACATAATTTTTAATTCTAGATGCTTTTCAACCTTATGTATATATTCATTACCCCTAGTTGTATATTCTACTCCTCTTTTGTACATATTCATTCGGTTTTTTATTTTGGTTTTCTATTTTCGTTAAAAAATTTTGTTTTAGTTGCAAAGTTAGGCTCGAAGCCTTTTTGTTCTGTTTTGGCATTTGCAATAAGCCCTTGGTTTTCTTAATGCCACGGTTCTTTCCAAGGGTAGAGTGTTGTGCGAACCAGGTGGCTCTTCCCAATGATAGATGGTGTGACAACCTTCTTAAGGGTTTGAGTCCGTTTTTTATTTTTCTTTTTAATTTTCAAGTTTTGTAGTTAAGGGTACCTCAAGAAAAGCTTCACTTGGGCCTAGCACATTTGCCTTTGATCTCATAGTTAAAGACATGATGTTGTGCTCAGGATGGTGAAAGTCGTGGCCTTGAGACTCTTATGTTGACCAAACAATCATCATGTGGTCATGTTGGGCCAGTATGCGCTTGAATCATAACTAAGGTTGTTGTGGCCCTCGACTCAATGTCTTTAGCGATCCTTGAGTGCGTGTGGTGAGAATTTGAATTGTGAGCCCAAGTACCGAGCTGATGGTCTAGAACTTGCCCTCAGTGTTTGTTGAGGCAAAATCATAGGTGGAACTTGACTTGAGAAGTGATTATAGGCTCTCCTTGATCCAAAATGCCAAATTCGAACAATTTTCATGACCTACCAATGAAATGATCCCTAGTTCACCCCTTTTGAGCCTTAAACCTTCTTCTTTCATGAACCAAAGCTACAATCCTATACCTGTTCTCAATGAGATCCTCTCTTGGCACCCAAATCTTCCCTTGATTAATGGCAAATGTCTAAGTTTGGGGGGAAGAGACAAGAAAGGAAACAATGTGGTAAAAAGGTACAAAAGCAAAAGAAAAGGAAGGCAATGAAAAAGAGAAAAAGACAAAAAGAAAGACAAAAAGAGAATAAGAATCAAAAAGGGAATCCAAGGACAACAAAAAGTGAAAAGGTGTGGAAAAAGTAGACAAAAGGAGAAAAGGCTTTGAATTGCAAAAGAAAGAGTGACAAGGTGTCTTTCTAACCCCTTGAAAGAAGTGAAATACTCAAATGAGTCGAGAAAGTGTGCCAAAATGAATCAAAAAGAAGTGCTTAAGGGAAGATTGAACCCAATTGAACAAAAACATGTCCCACCTTTACCTAAAAGCCTTCATAATGACTCCTCAAAAGCCCTATATGATCTTGAGTTGAGGGAAGCCTACATTAGTGGATACTTACATAAGGGGCAAGCATATGGTACTTAGAGCCAGACTTATGGCCTTTTCTTTGAGAGAGATGAGAGAAATACATCCACCTCGGTTTGTGTGTCAATACTCTAAAAGGTAAGGTTCACTTAGGGAGAGTTGAGGATGTGTGAGTTTGGGTTCCACAATGGCCAAAGTAATTGAGAAAAGCTCTTTGATGAATATGTGTCAACTCTTGATGCTCTTGTGTCACACTTGATCCACAAGTTTTCAAGGTTAAATGTGTTAATGATGCATTCGCATTGAGGGTAATTGTTAGTCCCAACTAAAGCTTTTTGAGGTTACTTTAGGATAAACAGGAATTACGTGGGTGTTTTCCTTTGAGGGGTAGTTCTTATTTTATTTACTTGAGGACAAGCAAAGGTTTAAGTTTGGGGGGAGTTGATAATTGTGATTTTTACATGTTTTATACTCATTCTTGCCTAGGCTTTGTGCGTGAATTGCCATAAATTAGTCCCAAAAGGCTTACAAGGTGCGCTTGATTACAGGTTTGAGCGACAAGATGACAAATGTCAAAGATCGGCTCAAAAAGGAGTGAAATCTGCCAAGTATCAAAAGACTAGTGAAGTGGGGAACAAGATTCCTGCGCGGTCCGCACTGATGTGTCATGCGGCCACGCATAAGAGTTCAGAGACTGTCCAAGTCCATGTTGACCTGCACGTACCGCACTGATTTACCACGCGGCTGCGCAGAAGAAGTTCAGAGAAGGTGTAACCTCCATGCTAACCTGCGCGGTCTGCGCTCCTTTCTACGAGGTCCGCGCCAACAGGAATTCAGAGACTCGGTAATTCAATGCAAAAGCCCACGTGGTCGCACACCAAAACAGTGTGGTCCACATGAATGAAGTTTAGAGAGTGTGGAGTTTGTCAAGTTTTCCACGCGGCCGCGTCCCATTTCTACGCGGTCCGCGCCTCTCAACCTACGCGGCCGCGCGACCTTCCCCGCGCCCCCAGTTTTAGAAGCAAGATATGAAGACCAAAGATCCCTACGCGGCCGTGTGGCATTTGTGCGCGGTCCGCGCCAGACCCGTAGGGGTATTTTTGTCCAGCTTTTCCTTTGTAGTATAAATAGAACATTTTGCTTTTTTAGGTCAAGCATTGTATTATATATAGCTGTTGCGCTCGTGAGACTCAAGTTTTAGCCTATTTTGGGCAATTTCATCTTGTTTTGTCATAGATTCTTGTAGATTAACTTTGCAGTTAATTAATATGTTGATTTTATCTACTATTTCTTCAATTTCGGTTCCTATTATGTCTAGCTAAACCTATTATCTAGGGTTGTGGCTCAACCTTAGTGTGGGTAACTAATGGGTGTGATTGTTTAATGCTTGAATGATGTTGGGTGTTTGCTAGTTGGGTTAATTTTATGGTTTAATTAGGATTTGGTGGTTGCAAACACTAAGTCTAGCTTAGTGGGTCTTGACTCTTCTTGAGAAAGAGTGTCTATGACTCCAAAATTGACCCAACAAGGAATTGGGATGGACCCATGAGAATGGTAGTCCCAATTAACGGGTTAAACCTCGAGAGAGTAATTACTCAACTTGAACCATAGGTTGCTTGGGCATAGTGACCTACCCAATTGGTCTTGAGAGAGTCAACTGGGCAAAATCATTCTCTCTACCGAGAGGTGTGAGAGTGAGTGCAATCATGCAACGGTTATTGCATAAGCCCCATAATCATCATTCTTGTATTAGGAATCTCTAACCGTTAGTTGACCACCTAGGTAAATGCCACGACCCTAGTGCTTTTCTCTATCTTGCATATAACCTAGAATCAATATTTTAGCATAACTTAGTTTAACTAGTAGTTGTTAAATTGTAGTTGATAATTATAAAAACCCAAAAATGGTAGAAGTACAATTAGGAGCCAAAACGCATCTCTAGACTAAGCAATTACTCAACTCCCTTTTCTAGCTCCCTGTGGAAATTGACCCCGATACCACTATTGGGTAAAAGTATTAGCCCACTCTTCCTAAGGTTGAATCCGCTACGATCAGCTGACTCCCCAAATAACAAGTCTAACGGCAGCTGATCTGCCATTAGCTTGTCCACATCTGCTCGAAGTACCTTTACCGACTCCTTTGATGCCCTGGACTTCCTCATCTTCTTGTGCTCCTGGGCCATCTCCTCCAAGGCTATGCTATGTTCACCAACTGCCTTAGTCAAGGCACTCTGAGTCTCAATAATCTTCTCCTGGTTGGACAGGAGCGTCTTCAATGTTTCCTCAATAGACTGAGGAATATGGACAGTGGCTGGTGCAGACTGGGCCTCAACTAAAGTGGCCAATGTGGACAACTTGGATGTCGCAACTGACATCCAGTTGTTTAAACTGGCCAAGGTCATAACTAACTGCTGGGCTTTCATAGGGTTGGTCCTGGAAGTGGGGACCGTAGGGCCAGCAGAAGAACTGGGACTCGCAGAGAAGGAGGGTATATCCTAGACAGTGGTAGCAGCTGGGATGGATGGCTCAACAGAGGCCTCTACCGCAACTGGCTCCTCAGACTAGCCAGTCGGGGCATAGCTGGATGCTTTGCTTTTCTTGTCCCCCTTTGGGTTATCTGGCCCCTGAAAACTGAACCACTAAAATGGGGCCACTAGGCGCACTGACACATCATAGGGCCTCTTCTTCACTTTCAAGTCCCTAAAGTACATAATAAGAGTGTTGGGGAACGGATAGTTCCACACGTTGTCAATCCCCATGGCAGTGATTGCCCTGTACATAACATTTCCCATATTGATAGGGAGACCGGCCATGATGGATGCAATGAGCACAGCCCGGGGGAGAGGGATAGTCTATTCATGGGAAGTGGGGTCAAGCCTGTTGCACACAAAGGTGAGCCACCCTCTTGCCTCGAAGTTCAAGTTCTTTCTCAAAATTTTTACCCCCGCCTGTATCCAATCCGGAACAACACTCGGATGAGACAAATACTTTGCCATCCATGGGCGAACCTCCTCCTTCATTTCCAGCTTCTCCAAGTATTGGGTCTCGTCTTCATTATTGAAACCCAAATATTCATTGAACGCTTTTCCCGAGAACACCACATTCTTTTTCCTTACTTTGGTCGCAGTGGAGTCCTTTTTGGTGTAGGATACATTGCAGAAAAACTCCTTGACCATGTGCTCATTTGCATCTATCAACCCATCACTAAAGTACTCCCACCCAACTCTGGTTTGAAACTGCTCATATACGTTGGGGAGGAATGGCAATAAGTCTCGGGTGATTATGCTTCTCTCCGTGATTATATGTCTTTTGGACCACATTTCCGTGAATTTGTGGAAGGCCATTTGACTAACAAAGCGGTCCTCCCACACTTCCGCTCTCCTTGTTCGTTCCACACCACCAACCTCGGGCACCCCACTACCCGGGACCGCATCATCACTGTCAGCACCACCTTCTGCACTCTTCCCATATACTAAAGCTGTGGGGGAGGTGGAGTACTCGCCGATACCCGCTGCTGAGCCATTAGATGACTCAGACTGTATAACCTGTGGAGCTCAAGCTGGGACTGAGGGGGTTTGATTTGAATCTGCTGATATGTCCTAAGAGGGAAGGTACTCACTCCCCGGTTGTTCCTCGTCACTCACAACCTGTTTCTTTATTTTTGGTTTTGGTCGGGGAGTGAGTTTAGTCAGTTTACCTCTTCCTCCCCGGGAGGGGTCACCTCGTCTAGGTTGTTTGGCGCCACGTCCTCTTAGTTTAACCATTTTCTGCAAACAAATACATCTAACATTGTTAGCATAGGTACATGCAAAACATTAGGTGACAAAAATTGCAGCAGAACAACAGATGAAAAGTTACAGCATAATACCTCAGACTAGGTCAGCGCGGACTGCGCAAGCTGGGGCGTAGTCGCGTGGGGGGCACCGTGGACCACGATATCATGAACGCGGGCCGCACAAACTATTTAACAAAAATTGCATCCTCTCTGAAGTTCCCAATGCGGGCCGCGTGAGAAGGGGATGCGGCCGCGCGGGGCTAGCGCGGACTGCTCAAGTAGGGATGCGGTCGTGCTGGTGATGTCTAAGCTTTCAGTACCAGGGATCCTGTGGGCCATGTGAATAAGGGATGCGAACGCGTTAGGGCCATGCGGACCGTGAGATCATGATCGCGGTTCGCGCTTGGTTACGAGTTAGGAACGAACTAGGGTTTTACCTATATGCTCATTTCGTTCAAGTTTTTCATCCTAATTGGTCCCTACTCGATTACCCACCATTAAAAATCATGCCCATCATTTTAAGAACAACAAATAACTAACCAAATCATTAAATGAAGAAGAAAATGAAAAAACAAAGAAGCTATGACTACTAGAACATGAATGAAATTGAAATTAACACTCAAATAATGATCAAGGTGAGAATGTGTTACCAGGAATATGAAGATTTTAGCTTTTGATATAAGAACACAGGCGCGTCTCAGATGAACAGTGAAATTTAGGGCTCAGGAAGTCGATTTTGTGAAAAGTCTTAACTGAAGCCCTAAGGTCCTATTTATAGAAAAGAAGGTGGGACCCGTCACTTACCCTAGAGCGTGGCCGCATCAAATTGACCACGGGCTGCGCTGGGTCTTACCAAATATCTGTTGCAGACTAATGGTCACGCGGACCGCACGAACATGGATACGGCCGTGTGGGACCAACGCGGGCCGCTCAAACAGGAACGCAGCCGTGTGGTTCAGTTTCAGAGACTGTTCATTTTCAGGCTTAGCCGATGCGGACCACACAAGTAGGGACGCGGCCGCACTGGCTATCTTCAGAGACTGGGTACTTTTTGCACTTTGTTTTTGCACTGGTTCAACACAAGTCCTATAATATCTCACAAACAATTAGCTCAAAAATCCTAATCTACAACAGAAATCAAAGAGAAAGAAAAAGACATGGGTTGCCTCCCAAGAAGCACCTGATATAACGTCGCGGTACGACGCATGTTAGCATCAATATCACTTAAAATGTATGAGTGCCACCACGTGGCTGTCATCAAACTTTCCCAAATAATGCTTGACACGATGCCCATTGACCCGGAAAACTTCACCATTTTGGTTCTTGAGATCAAAAGCACCAAATGGGGTTACACCAACAACTTTAAATGGACCACTCCACTTAGATTTGAGCTTTCCCGGGAATAACCTCAACCGGGAGTTGAAAAGAAGAACCATATCACCAATTTTGAATTTCTTTCCCTGGGCATACCTGTCGTGAAGGTACTTCATCTTGTCCTTATACAAGGACGAGCTGGAGTAGGCATGAAATCTAAACTCATCAAGTTCATTCAATTGCTCCACCTGGAGATTGGCTGCAACATCCCATTCCAAGTTCAACTTTCTCAACGCCCACATAGCCTTGTGTTCTAGTTCCACCGGAAGATGGCAAGCCTTACCAAACACCAACCGATATGGAGACATACCAATTTGAGTCTTGTAAGCTGTCCGAAAAGCCCAAAGAGCATCATCCAATTTCTTCGACCAATCAGTCCTATTAGCATTTACCGTTTTGGACAAAATACTCTTTATTTCCCGATTTGAGACTTCTACTTGACCGCTAGCTTGTGGATGATAGGGGGTGGTCACTTTGTGGTTAACTCCATACTTAGCAAGCAATAAGTCAAAAGCCTTGTTACAAAAATGGGACCCCCATCACTAATGATAGCACGAGGGGTGCCAAACCTAGTGAAGATACTCTTTTTCAAGAACGCCACAACACTTCAGGCTTCATTGTTGGGTAGAGCCACGACTTCAACCCACTTTGAAACATAGTCCACCGCCATGAGAATATACGTATTCCCACAAGAGCTCACGAACGGGCCCATGAAATCAATTCCCCAAACATAAAAAATATCCACCTCAAGAATTGTATTGAGAGGCATTTCATCCTTCTTTGAAATCCCGCCGGCTCTTTGGCATGCATCACATCTCTTCACCAAATCGCTAGCATCTTTAAACAACATCGGCCAATAGAAGCCGCAACTCAAAACCTTTGAAGCCGTCCTCACACTCCCCCTCCCCCTCCCCCGTGATGGCCACCGTAGGGAGAAGAGTGACAAGCCTCCAATATGTTCATTTGTTCAATTTACGGTACACATCTTCTTATCACCCCATCCGTGCAAATTTTAAACAAATACGGATCATCCCAATAAAATCCAAGCTATCCCGCTTGAGTTTCTTCCTTTGGTTGGAAGAGAGCTCACACGGTACATTACCGGTCACAATGAAGTTGGCGATATCCGCGAACCAAGGCATATCACACATAGAAATGGAAAGAAGCTGCTCGTCGGGGAAAGTATCATTTATCTCAACACCATTACATGGTCTCCCCTCTTCCTCTAGCCGGGACAAATGGTCTGCAACTTGATTCTCGCTTCCCTTCCTATCCACAATCTCTAGATCAAATTCCTGAAGGAGTAGCACCCATCTCATCAACCTTGCTTTCGAATCCTTATTTGTCATCAAATACCGGAGGGCCGCATGGTCCATGTGTATGATCACCTTTGCCCCCATAAGATAAGGTCGAAATTTCTCCATCGCAAACACAATAGCCAATAGCTCTTTTTTGTTCACCGTGTAGTTTCTTTGGGCCTCATTCATCATTTTTCTAGCATAATACATAGGATGTAATATTTTGTTGATCCTTTGGCCTAGAACCGTACCTACCGCCACATCACTCACATCGCACATAAGTTCAAAGGGCAATTCCCAATTAGGTGCGGTGATGATAGGAGTTGTGGTCAACTTGTGTTTCAATAGCTCAAAAGACTCAATGCACTTCTCATCAAAGACAAACTTGACATCCTTCTCCAATAATTTGCAAAGCGGGTTCACAATTTTCGAGAAGTCCTTAATGAATCGCCAGCAGAACCCGGCATGTCCAAGAAAATTCCTCACCCCTTTGACAGAAGTAAGGGGAGGGAGCCTTGAGATAACCTTAATTTTTGCCTTATCAACTTCAATTCCATGTTTTGAGATTTTGTGACCCAATACAATACCCTCTTGACCCATAAAGTGACATTTCTCCCAGTTGAGCACAAGATTGGTTTCTTCACATCTTTCCAACACCCTATCCAAGTTCACTAGACATTCCTCAAATGAATCCCCCACCACGCTGAAATCGTCCATCAAGACCTCCAAGATATCCTCCACCATGTCGGTGAAAATTGCCATCATACACCTTTGGAAGGTCGCCGGGGAATTACATAGTCCAAATGGCATTCTCGAGAAAGCGAACGTGCCATAAGGACATGTAAAGATGGTCTTCTCCTGATCCTCCAGGGCAATGAGAATTTGATTGTACCCCGAGTAGCCATCTAGAAAACAAGAAAAAAGCCCAGCCCGCAAGACGATAGAGCATTTGGTCCAAGAATGGTAGTGGGAAATGATATTTTCTTGTTACCTTGTAAGCTTTCTATAGTCCATACACACTCTCCAACCTGTAACCGTCCGAGTAGGAATTAACTCATTGTTGGCATTAGTCACGACCATCATTCCACCCTTCTTTGGCACACATTGGACAGGAGAGGTCCATGAACTATCTGAGATTGGGTAAACCACACCGGCGTCCAACCACTTGATAACCTATTTCTTTACCACTTCTTGCATAGCCTCATTTAATCTTCTTTGATGTTCAAGAGATGGCCTTGCATCCTCCTCCAAGATGATCTTGTACATGCAAAATGCAGGGCTTATCCCCCGAATATCCGCCAATGTCCATCCAATCGCCTTTTTGCGCTTTTGAAGAACCGCCAAAGTGGCGTCAACCTACATGTTAGTTAGGCACGAAGAAATAATAACAGGTAAAGTAGAATTTGAACCCAAAAACTCATACCTGAGGTGTGGAGGAAGTGGATTCAACTCCAACACCGGTGGCTCCTCAATGGATGGCTTGGTTGGTGGAGTTTTGTGATTCTCAAGATCCAAAGATAGCTTCCTAGGCTCATATGAATATGAACCCATGCCATGCAATGCATTCACGCACTCCACTCTACCGGCATCATCATTGACATCCATGTTAAGAAGCACGGCCTCAAGAGGATCTTGAACATTTATAAAAGCATTTGTGTCATCCACTATCACGGCTGTGACAATGTCCACAAATGAACACACCCCAGTGCTATTGGGTTGTCTCATTGATTTGCATACATGAAATACCACTTTCTCATCACCCACACGGAATGTCAACTACCCCGCTTCAACATCTACCAATGCCTTCCTTGTAGCTAGGAAAGGTCTTCCAAGAATAATTGGCACCTCAAAATCCACCTCGCAGTCCAATATCACAAAATCCGCGGGCAATATGAACTTATCAATACAAACAAGGACATCACCAATTATGCCCAAGGGACGCTTCATTGATCGGTCCGCCATTTGAAGTCGCATGGAAGTTGGTCTAGGTTGACCAATCCCTAGGGTCTTGAAAATCGAATAGGGCATCAAGTTAATACTAGCCCCCAAGTCACACAAGGCTTTAGCAAACTCCGCACTACCAATAGTGCAAGGGATAGTGAAAGCTCCGGGATCCTCGAGTTTTGGGGCCATAGAATGAATAATAGAACCCACTTGATGCGTCATCTTGATTGTTTCACACTCCATTGACCTATTCTTGGTAACCAAATCCTTCATAAATTTTGCGTACCCCGGCATTTGTTCAAGGGCTTCCACCAATTGCACATTTATAGTAAGACTCTTCATCATTTCAATGAACTTCTTGAATTGGTTGTCTCCTTTTTGCTTTGCTAGCCTTTGAGGGTAAGGTGGAGGGGGCCTAGGCAAGGGTGCCTTGGCTTTGGGCACCACCGGCTCGGGCATATCAATCACGTGTTCCATAGACGGGTTCACGGCCTCTTGTGTCTCCTCCTCAGCATCATTAATATCAATCTGCACATCATTGTTCACATTGGGTTCCACTACATCCTCAACCACCAAAGGCATATCATCATCTCGCAACTCATCTTCATCGACCATAACTTGATTTTCTCTTGATGCATGCACATCACCGCCTCTTCTATTTCATGTTGTCACCGCCATCACATGATTGTTGTGCCCACCCTTAGGGTTTACTACCGTGTCACTTGATAGATTACCCTTTGGGCGAGTATTTAAAGATTGAGAAATTTGACCAAGTTGCACCTCCAAGTTACGGATGGAAGTGTTGTAGGACGCCAATTGAGTATCAGAGTCTTGGTTCTTCTTCATCATTTGCTCAAACATAACTTCAATTCTCCTAAAATTATTTCCCGAAGAACTAGACCCTTGAGATTGAAACGGTGGCGGGTTGTTCGTTTGTTGAAACATCATAGCCCTTTGAAAGCTTTGCCCCCGATTACCTTGACCACCATTGTTATTCCACCCACCTTGACCATTGTTGTTGTTCCAATTGTTGTTGTTATTTCCGTTCGAATTTCCACCATTGTTACCTTGATTCCCCCAATTGTTGTTTTGGTTGTTCCCATTCAAATTTCTACCACTTTGTTTTTTATTGTTGTTATTCCAATTTCCGCCTCCTTGTTGATTGCCCCAATTTCCTTGGGGTCACCATTGTTGGTTTCCCTAGTTTCTTCTATTCCCTTAGCAGTTATTAACATATTGAAAATATTCACTTTGCTCATCATAGAACTCATTCGAATAACCACCGCCATCATCATAGTTATCACAGTTTCCTTGAGGTTGTTGCCTTCTTTTCATCATATTCACTCCTTCCATGGTATTGACTTGGCGTGGGTTTTGAACTTGTTGCAATTGCGCCTTCGCCAATTGGTTCATTGTTGTTATGAGTTTGGCAATGGCTTGGTCGTAATCATGCAAATCCTTATACAAATGTATGATATTAGGGTTTCCTTGAGGAACGTTTGCCCGGCTTTGCCACACCGAAGAGGTATCGGCCATTTCATCTAACACATTACAAGCTTCATTGTAAGGGAGCTTCATAAAATTTCCCCCCGCCAATTGGTTCACAATACATTGGTTGGTTGTGTTGATGCCCCTAAAGAATGTTTGTTGAATCATCACATCATTCATATCATTATTTGGACACTCTTTAACCATAGTTCTAAATCTCTCCCATATTTCGTGTAAGGGTTCCGTTGGCTCTTGTTTGAAAGCCAAAATTTCATCACGGAGCGCTGCCATGTGACTTGGAGAAAAGAACTTGGCAATAAATTTGTCCGCCAATTCATCCCACGTTATGATGGAATGATTTGAAAGCCTTTCTAACCAATCCCATGCTTTACCCCGAAGAGAGAACGGGAAAAGCCTCAATCTCAAAGCATCCTCTGACACGTTTGTTTGTTTACTTCCCCAGCAAGTATCTACGAACCCCTTCAAGTGTTTGTATGAATTTTGATCGGAGGAACCCAAAAAATACCCTCTCTGCTCGAGCAAAGTTAACATAACATTGATGATTTGAAAATTCCCCGCCCGGATTCGGGGAGGAACTATGGCACTTGTATAACCCTGATTTGGAAGGACTCTTGGAGCTACTCTTGGTGGAGGCGGAGGAGGGTCTGGTATGTTCTCATTTGCATTGGCATTTTGTCCTCTCCTTGGAGCTTGAGCTAATACATCTTCTT
>MU674191.1:7979-52508 GCA_026770625.1 Nicotiana glauca | reverse complement strand
TTACACAATGGTAGGAAGAGCGGGTGCTACAGCTTTTACCCAAATAGTGGTATCGGGGTCGATTTTTCCACAGAGATCTTGGAGTGGAGTTGCGTATCTATCTAGACTAGGAATGCGTTTGTACTTCTAATTGCACTCCTAACATTTTTGGGTTTTCTTTTATCAACTAAGGATTAAGACTAAATTATGCTAAAGGGATATTTTATAAGTTGTAATTAAGATAGAGAAAGGCACTAGGGTCGTGGCATCACCTAGGTGGTTAACTAATGGGTAGAAACTACTAATAATAGATTGACATATTTGGAATCAATGTTATAATCGTTGCACAATTATACCCACTCTCACACCTCTCAGAATTATACCCACTCTCACAATTATACGCTGTTCTAACTCCATAATGTCTAAAACAACAATACGAAAGGGAAAGCTAACTGCTAAATCTAGAATAAAATAGAGACTCCTGGTCTACGGACGCGGCAGATGTACCTCGAAGTCTCTGCTAGATCTCTCCGCCTCGAAGATAATACGCCTGGGTAGAGCTACCTGGATCTGCACACGAAAAACATGCACAGAAGGGGCATTTGTACACCACAGCGGTACTCAGTATGTGCCAAGCCTAACCTCGGTCTGGTAGTGACGAGCAAGATCATGGCGCTATTGAGAATAAACATAATAATAAGTCTTGCAATAGTATGAAATAAATAGAAATAATGAGTACATCTATGAAGTAAGACAGGTTATACAAGGCAACAAATAACACAGAGAATAAGGTAACATGGAGTAAAACAACTCAATATCAATACCAACAACGAGGATCTCCCAGGATACCATCCAGTAGTCCATTTAATCAACTGTCCAAGGAGCTCCCGGTATACCGTCCCGTAGTCCATCATATGAGTATATCCGAAGAATCTCCCAGGATATCATTCCATAGTCCAACTATCAATGTGCAGGGGGAATATACCGGGAATCTAACCCGCAGTCTCAAAGTAAATGTGCAGAGGGATCTACCGGGAATCTAATCCGTAGTCCCAAAGTAAACAACAAGGGGGAGCTACCGAAATCCCGCATTCGTAGTCCCAATATAAATACGTAGTCACAACAAGAAGATATTCAGAAATGAAGTTCAATTATACAAGGAAACAGTTAGTTCTATCCTAACATGATTCATGTAGTACAAGAAAAGCAACTTAAGCAAATAGTCAATTTAGATCAACTAAGCATGCTTTTTCTAAACTAACACAGGCTATAATTGCAAATAGAATAAAGCAGGTAAGAAACTCAGTCTAAATATTTAAGTAAAACTGGATTTTCAATAATTAGCTCAAGTACGCGCTCGTCACCTCACGTACAAGGCATTCAATTACCAACTATCATATCCTAAGGGGAAGGTCCCCCACAAAAGGATAGACAAGCCACTTACCTCGAAACAGATCCAAAATCAACTCGAAATCAAACTTTTGCCACGAGTATCCGAATCTAAATGGCCCAAATCTATTCAATTTAATTACATATCGTAAATAACATCTCAAACAACTGATTATACTATTTAATTCAAAGCTAAGACGCGAAATTAGGTAAAATGATCAAAAC
The DNA here is from genome assembly GCA_026770625.1 of Nicotiana glauca. Taxonomy (NCBI): domain Eukaryota; kingdom Viridiplantae; phylum Streptophyta; class Magnoliopsida; order Solanales; family Solanaceae; genus Nicotiana; species Nicotiana glauca. The sequence continues at coordinate 50,915 of MU674191.1, read as the reverse complement.
GCCCCTCAAGCCAACGTCTCAGAATCAGATGAAATTAACATTTTCAGAACCCTTGTATTCTCACGAGTCCACCCATATATATCTCTCAAATCGGAGTTCAAACACCCATTCAAAACTCAAAAATTCGATCGATGAAGGTTTATATTTTCATTTAAAATCCGAAATTAAAAAGAGAATTCATGATTACATTAGTGGGTTATGAGCAAAAAGGAGTCTAGAATCGTTACCCAATCGATGCCTCTGAAAAACCCTCGAAATCTCTCCCAAATCCGAGCTCCCAAGATTGAGTTTTGGTAAAAGCGGCTAACCCTCAGATTTTGAAATTTTTATACTGCCCAGGTATTTAATGAATCGCAAACGCGGAAGAAGTCATGCGTTCGCGAAGAAGGAAATTGAAGGCTGCAAAATTGTGCTTCGCAAATGCGAAGGAGGAAAATATGGTGGCCCAGGATTTACTCTTCGCGAACGCATGGAACAATACGCGAACGCAAAGGGTGGAATTTGCATATGTACACGAACGCGAGGTTGGGTATGCGAACGTGAAGGAGGAAATGACAGGGCTTCGCGAACGTGGGGGCACTGAACGTGAATGCGAAGAAGAAATTGTTCCTCCTCCAAGATTTCTCTACGCGAACGCGTGGAAGAGGACGCGATCGCGAAGAGGAAAAGGGGTCTGCAACAGCTAAAGGATTTTTTTCAATTTCACACAACTCCAAAATGCTCCGTTGAGCATCTGAAACACACCCGAGGCCCCCGGGACCTCAACCAGACCTACGGACATATCCCATAACATCATTTAAACTTATACAAATCCTTCAACCACCTAAAACAACGTCGGAAACGCAAATTAATCAATAATTTAAGCCTAAGAACTTCAAATTCTCTCAAAACACACTTTCGATCAAAAACCTAACCAAACAACGTCCGAATGACCTAAAATTTTACACACACATCCCAAAAGACATGACAGGGCTACTGCAACTTCCGGAATTCCATTCCGACCCTCGGATCAAAATCTCATTATCGGACCGGAAACTTCAAAAATTCAAACTTCAGCATTTCAAGCCTAAATTAGCTACGGACCTCCAAAACACATTCCGAACACGCTCCCAACACCGAAATCACCTAATGGAGCTAACAGAACCATCGAATTTCCATTCCGAGGCCGTCTTCACACTGTTCTGACTACGGGAAACTTTCCAACACTTAAGCTCTCATTTAGGCACTAAGTGTCCCAAAACTCTTCGAAACTCAAAACCGAACATCCCGGCAATTCAATTTAGCAGAAATAGACTTGGGGAAAGCAGTTAAATAGGGGATCGGGGCATAAATTCTTAAGACGATCGGCCGGGTCATCACATCCTCATACACTTAAACATTCGTTCGTCCTCGAACTAGCATAGAGACATACCTGAAGTAGTGAAAAGATGAGGGTAACTGCTACGCATATCCTGCTCGGTCTCCCAAGTCGCCGCCTCGGCCGGCTGACCCCGCCACTGAACCTTTACTGAAGCAATGTTCTTCAACCTCAACTTTCTGATCTGCCTGTCCAATATAGCCACTGGCTCTTCAACATAGGATAGATCCTTGTCCAACTGGACTGAACTGAAATCCAACATGTGCGACGGGTCACCGTGATATCTTCGGAGCATCGAAACATGAAATACCGGATGAACTCCTGCCAAGATGGGAGGTAAGGCAAGCTCGTAAGCAACCTCCACAACGCACCTCAATACCTCAAAAGGGCCAATAAATCTCGGACTCAACTTCTCTTTCTTCCCAAATCTCATAATGCCCTTCATAGGCGAAACCCAAATCAGAACCCACTCTCCGACCATATACGAAACATCATGAACCTTCCTATCCGCGTAGCTCTTCTGTCTGGACTAGGCTGTACAGAGTCTATCCTGAATCACCTTAACCTTCTCCAATGCATCCTGAACCAACTCTGTGCCCAATAGCCTGGCCTCACCCGGATCAAACCAAACCACCGAAGATCTACATCTCCTACCATATAAAGCCTCATACGGCGCCATATGAATGCTGGAGTGATAACTGTTGTTGTAAGCAAACTCCTCCAATGGCAAGAAGTGATCCCAAGACCCTCCATAATCAATCACACATGCATAGAGCATATCCTCAAGTATCTAAATAGTTCGCTGACTACCCGTCCATCTGCGGGTGAAATGTTGTGCTCAACTCCACCCGAGTACCCAACTCCTGCAGAACGACCCTTCAGAATCGTGATGTGAACTGAGTATCTCTGTCTGATATAATAGAAACTGGAATACCATGTATATGGACAATCTCCCGGATATAAATATCCGCCAACCACTCCGAAGAATAAGTGGTACACACAGGAATAAAATGAGCGGACTTGGTCAGTCGATCCACAATGACCCAAATGGCATCAAACTTCTTCAAGGTCCGTGGGAGTCCAGATACAAAGTCCATGGTGATACGCTCCCATTTCCACTCCGGAATCTCTATCTGCTGAAGCAACCCACCTGGTCTCTGGTGCTCATACTTCACCTGCTGGAAGTTGAGGCATTTAGACACATACCCAACTATATCTTTCTTTATCTGCCTCCACTAATAGTGCTGCCTCAAGTCCTGATACATCTTCGCGACACCCGAATGGATGGAATACCGCGAACTATGGGCCTCTGCTAAAGTCAACTCTCGAAGCTCATCAACATTGGGCACACAAATTCGACCCTGCATCCCCAATACCCCGTCATCTCCAATGGCCGCATCTCCGGTATCACCATGCTGAACCTTGTCCTTGAGGACAAGTAAATGAGGGTTATCATATTGCCGCTCCCTGATACGATCGAATAGGGAAGACCAATAAACCACGCATGCTAGGACCCGACTAGGCTCCAAAAGATCCAATCTCACAAACTGACTGGCTAAGGCCCAAACATCCATAGCCATAGGCCTCTCTAAAGCTGGTAAATATGCCAAACTCCCTAAACTCTCTGCCCGGCGACTCAAGGCATCCGCACCACATTAGCCTTGCCCGGGTGATACAGAATAGTAATATCGTAGTCTTTCAGCAACTCTAACCACCTCCTCTGGTGCAAATTCAGATCTTTTTGCTTGAACAAGTGTTGTAAACTCTGATGGTCAATATAGATTTCACAAGGCACATCGTACAAATAATGACGCCATATCGTCAAGGCATGAACAATAGTAGCTAACGCAAGGTTCTTCTCATGTATCTTCAATTGTCTGGACGCGTAGACAATCACCCTACCGTCCTGCATCAATACCGCTCTGAGGCCAACCCGCGAGGCATTACAATAAACTGTATAGGACCCCCAAACCAGTAGGCAATATCAAAATTACGGCTGTAGTCAAAGTTGTCTTGAGCTTCTGAAAGCTCGCCTCACACTCCTCTGTCCACTGAAATGGGGCACCCTTCTGGGTCAATCTAGTCATAGGGCCCGCAATCTATGAAAATCCCTCCACAAAATGACGGTAGTAGCCTGCCAAACCAAGGAAACTACAAATCTCTGTAGCTGAGGACGGCCTGGGCCAACTCTGCAAGGCCTCTACCTTCTTCGGATCCACCCTAATGACCTCACTCGATACCACGTGGCCTAAGAATGCCACAGAACTCAACCAAAACTCATATTTTGAGAATTTTGCATATAATTTCTTCTCTCTCAGGGTCTGAAGCAGGTGTTGCTCATGATCTTCCTGACTCCGGGAATACACCAGAATATCATCAATAAAAACAATAAAAACTAAGTTGAGATATGGCCTGAACACACTGTGCATCAAATGCATAAAAGTTGTTGGGGCATTGGTCAGCCCAAATGACATAACAAGAAACTTGTAATGACCATACCGAGTCCTGAAGGCAGTCTTCGGGATATCTGGCTCCCGAATCTTCAACTGATGGTAACTTGACCATAAGTCAATCTTTGAAAATACATGTGTGCCCTGAAGATGGTCAAACAGATCATCAGTACGAGGCAAAGGATAACGGTTCTTTACTGTAACCTTGTTTAACTGGCGATAATCGATACACATGCGCATAGAACCATTCTTTTTCTTCACAAACAAGATAGGAGCACCCCAAGGTGAGACACTAGGTCGAATAAAACCCTTATCAAGCAATTCTTGCAACTGATCCTTCAACTCCCTCAACTCAGGAGGAGGCTATACGATACGGAGGAATGGAAATGGGCTGAGTGCCTAGCAACAAATCAATACCAAAATCAATGTCTCTATCGAGTGGCATGCCCGGAAGATCAGCTGGAAACACATCGAGAAAATCCCGTACCATGGGGAATGAATCAACATAAGGGGTATCAGCACTGACATCTCTCACATAAGCTAAATACGCGACACACCCCTTCTCAACCATACGCTGAGCTTTAAGGAAAGAGATAACTCTACTGGGAGTATGATCTAAACTACCACTCCACTCAACACGTGGAATACCTGGCATAGCCAGCGTCACGGTCTTGGCATGAAAATCAAAAATAGTATAATGGGGCGACAACCATTCCATGCCCAAGATAATATCAAAATCAACCATACTGAGTAACAATAAATCTGCTCTGGTCTCAAAACCACGAATAGTAACCAAACATGACCGATAAATGTGATCCACAACAAGGGAATCCCCCACAGGAGTAGAAACATAAACAGGGGCACTCAAAGAATCCCGAGGTACACCCAAATGCGGAGCAAAGTAAGAAAACACATAAGAATAAGTAGAGCCCGGATCGAATAGAACCGATGCCTCTCTATGACAAACCAGTATAATACCTGTAATGACAGAGTCGAAGGCAACAGCCTCGGTATGAGCAGGAATAGCATAATATCTAGCCTGGCCTCCCCCTTGAGGGCGACCTCTACCTCCCCGACCTCCACCCCTAGCCGGCTGGGCAGATGGGGTAGCAGCTGGAGCTGTGATCATGGCCTGAGAACTCTGAGGAGCACGCTGTGGCTGACCAGTCTGTGAAGATGCACCCTTTACCAAGTCTGGGGCAGTCCCTAACCATATGGCATGTATCTCCACACTCGAAATAAGATCTGGGAGGGTGTGGTGGTTGTGACTGGCTAGGCTAGGTCTGCTGGACTGACCTCTGAAAGTACCTTGTGTAGGAGGCACACTAGAAACTGGAGGTGCATAGTAAGGCTCCTGAGGCCTAGGAGGAGCTGGAGCACTGCTGGCTGCTGGAAGAGCTGACTGAACTGGGCGACCCATATAATCCCTACCACGATGACCTACTGCTGGGGTACGGGCACCAAAGTAGTGGACCGACTCTCGAGAGCACTTGGCCTCTCTCTCCACTCGCTCCCTGGCGAGCATACCCTCGATCCTCCTAGAAATGCTCACTACCTGCTGATAAGGAATGTCTATCTCCAACTCTCGAGCCATGCTAGATCTGATGGGTGGGATAAGACCCTCAATGAACCGACAAACTCTCTCACGGACTGTAGCAACCAAGGCCGGTGCATGCCTGGCCAATCTGTTATAACGGATAGCATACTCCGAAACGATCATAGCACCCTGGTGCAAATGCTCAAACTTTGTGTGCCATGTGTCCTTGAGGCTCTGAGGGACAAACTCTCTCATAAACATATCTGAGAACTAGGTCCAGGTCAGTGAAGCAACCTCGGCTGGACTGTCTATCTCATAAGTACGCCACCAATCATAGGTGGCTCCCCGAAGCTAGAAAGCAGTAAAGGAAACCCCGCTAGACTCTGCTATGCCATAGTGCGAAGAATACGGTGGCACTCCTTTAGAAATCACAAGGCATCGTTGATGCTAATCCACTAAATACCGGAGGATCATACTTCTTGAACCTCTCAAGTCTCTGATGCTCGTCCTCTTAGGAAGCTGACCCGTCCTCGAGCTAAACTGGCACTGCAGGCGGTATAGGAATGATCTCTGGGACCTGCTCCACATGCACTCTCTACTCGTGAGTGCGGGCGGAAGGAGTTTGGGCTCCTCCCCGGGCCTGAGATGTGACTGCAGCAAGGGGAAGCAACCCTTCCTGAGCCAAGGTGGTGTACATAGACATGAACTGAGCTAACGTCTCCTGAAGGAATGGAGTAGTAGTGGCAGTAGGTGTGTCAAGTGCCTGGACTCCGGCTGGATCAACTAGTGGTACCTCGGCGGCACCTCGCACAGGTGCTCTCGATGCACTGCATGCGCGTCCTCGGCCTCTACCCGGCCCCGGACTTTGACGGCTACAGTAGGGAGAGCGAGTGCCCGATCATCTCGAGTAGCACATATCCTCACCATCTGTGAGAGAATAGAAGACATAAGTTTAGAGTTGTGATGTCAAAATATCGCACGACAAGGAAATCAAATGAAGTGAAAATTTTCCTAACAGTTACATAGCCCCTCGTAGATAAGTACATACGTCTCCGTACCGATCAGCGAGACTCTAATAAATCGACCTGTGTTCCATGACTCCTATGAACCTAGAGCTTTGATACCAACTTGTCAAGACCCCAGTTCGCCCTCCGTAAACATGTCGTGATGGCACCTAGTCCCTACGACTAGGTAAGCCTAATAATGCGAAACAATATAACTTGCGGAAATAATTAAATTAAACTGAACAAACTAGAAGGAAAACTGTATATAAATGCCGCTCGGCATATACAACTCAATAACGCGGAAGTCTACAATATCATCCCAAAACCCGGAAACTCACGAGAACACAAGCTAATGGAAGGTAATACGATGCTCTAACTCCAGAATGTCTAAAAAACAATATGAAAGAAAAAGCTAACTGCTAAAGCTAGAATAAGATAGAGACTCCTGGTCTGCGGATGCGGAAAATGTACCTCGAAGTCTCTGCTAGATCTCTCCGCCTCGAGGATAATACGCCTGGGTAGAGCTACCTAGAAGCCTAACCTCGGTCGGGTAGTGACGAGGAAGGTAAGGGCCCTACTGAGAATAAACATAATAATAAGTCTTGAAATAGTATGAAATAAACAGAAATAATGAGTACAGCTATGAATTAAGACAGGTTATACAAGAAAACAAATAACACAGAGAATAAGGTAACACGGAGTAAAACAGCTCAATATCAATACCAACAACGAGGATCTCCCAGGATACCATCCTGTAGTCCATTTCATCAACTGTCCAAGGAGCTCCCGAGATACCGTCCCGTAGTACATCATATGACTATATCCGAAGGATCTCCCAGGATACCGTCCCACAGTCCAACTATCAATGTGTAGGGGGGATCTACCGGGAATCTAACCCATAGTCCCAAACTAAATGTGTAAGGGAATCTACCGGAAATCTAACCCGTAATCCCAAAGTAAACAAACAAGGGGGGAGCTACTGGAATCCCACATCCGTAGTCCCAATATAAATACGCAGTCACAACAAGACGATATTCAGAAATGAATTTCAAAAATACAAGGTAACAGGTAGTTCTAGCCTAACATGCTTCACGTAGTACAAGCAAAGCAACTGAAGCAAATAGGCAATTTAGATCAACTAAGCATGCTTTTTCAAAACTAACACAGGCTATAATTGCGAATAGAATAAAGCAGGTAAGAAACTTAGTCTAAATATTTAAGTAAAACTAAAGGTGTCTAACGGGTGGGTCGGGTCGGGCCGGGCCTGGATTTTTTTTACCCGTACGGGTTCGGTTCCGGGCCGGTTACGGGTTGGGTTTTAACAAGTTTAATGGGTTCGGGTTAATCGGGGTAAAAATTGAACCATAAGGGTTACGGGTTGAGGGGGCCGAGCCGGGCCGGGTTTAGTGTATTTTTAATTTTTTTTTTTTAAATTTTATATAACTATTGTAAGTTATATTAATACTTTGTATTAATTTAAAGAATACAAGGAAGTTGGGGGAAAATTGCACTTATAAATTGCAAGTACTACATTTATTTCAAAATTCAAAATTAAAGTTTGCATTTAAAAAGTAAATTAACAAAAAAATAGTAAAACTAAATTTTCATGCATAATAAATTAATAATACTTCAAATCAATCTAACAAACTAAAACATTAAGTATAAATACGTCTAATAATTTTAAAATAATACAAATTGCCTTAAAATCTTAAAATAACACATATATAGCATATTTTAAAAATAATACGTTACTATCATATTCTATGATTTGAGCATTTATAGTTTTATACCCTAAATATATACACTATATATTAAATTCCAATAATTTTAAATTATGTTAATTAGTATACAATAATTGGTATATTCATGGTATATTTATAGTATATTCATGGTATATTCATGTTATATTCACGTTCCGGGCCGGTTAACTGGTTTAATGGCACTATTCATCTAACGGGTTTTACGAGGCCGGGTAACCCTTTTCAAAAATTTAAACCGTCCAAATACAGCCCAGCCCCCCTTATCGGTCCGGTCCGGTTCCGGGTTCTACCGGTCCGGTCCGGTCCGTTTCCGGGTTTTACCGGTCTGGGCAGGTCCGGAACCGGGCTGACCCGGCCCGTTTAACACCTCTAAGTAAAACCGGATGTTCAACAATTAGCTCAAGTACGTGCTCGTTACCTCACGTACAAGGTATTCAATTGCCAAATATATATCTTAAGTGGAAGGTCCCTTACACAAGGTTAGACAAGCCACTTACCTCGAACCGGCTCCAAAATCAACTCGAAATTACACTTTTGCCACGAGTATCCGACTCCAAATGGCCCAAATCTATTCAAGTCAATTACATATCGTAAATAACATCTCAAACAACTGATTCTACTATTTAATTCAAAGCTAAAACGCGAAATTAGGTAAAATAACCAAAATTTCCCTTAGGCCAACGTCTCAGAATCGGATAAAATTAATATTTTCAGAACCCTCGTACTCTCACGAGTCCACTCATATATAAATCTCTCAAATCGGAGTTCAAACACCCACTCAAAACTCAAAAATTCGGTCTATGAAGGTTTATCAATTTTTCATCTAAAATCCGAAATTAAAAGGAGAATTCGTGATTAGATTAGTGGGTTATGAGCAAAAAGAAGTCTAGAATCGTTACCCAATCGATGCCTCTGAAAAATCCTCGAAATCTCTCCCAAATCCGAACTTCCAAGCTTGAGTTTTGGTGAAAATGGCTAACCCTCGGATTTTGAAATGTTTATACTACCTAGGTATTTAATGAATCCCGAACACGGAAAAAGTCACGTGTTCGCGAAGAAGGAAATTGAAGGCTGCTAAATTGTACTTCACGAATGCATAAGTAGGCTCGCGAATGCGAAGGAGGAAAATATGGTGGCCCAAGATTTACTCTTCGCGAACGCGTGGAATAATACGCGAACGCGAAGGGTGGACTTTGCAAAGGTACGCGAACGTGACATTGAGTATGCGAACGCGAAGGAGGAAATGACAGGTCTTCGAGAACACGGGGGCACTGAACGCAAACGCGAAAAAGAAATTATTCCTCCTCCAAGATTGCTCTACGCGAACGCGTGGAGGAGGACGCGATCGCGAAGAGGAAAAGTGGTCTGCAACAGCTGAAGGATTTTCTGTAATTTCACACAACTCCAAAATGCTCCGTTGAGCATCCGAAACACACCCGAGGCCCCCGGGACCTCAACCAAATCTACGGACATACCCCATAACATCATTCAAACTTGTACCAATCCTTAAACAACCTAAAACAACGTCGGAAATGCGAATTAATCAATGATTTAAGCCTAAGAACTTCAAATTCTCTCAAAACACGCTTTTGATCAAAAACCTAACCAAACCACGTCCGAATGATCTGAAATTTTATACACACATCCCAAAAGACATGACGGGGCTACTACAACTTCCGGAATTCCATTCCGACCCTCGGATCAAAATCTCACTATCGGACCGGAAACTTCAAAAATTCAAACTTCGGCATTTCAAGCCTAAATTAGCTACGGACCTCCAAAACACAATTCCGAACATGCTCCCAACCCCAAAATCATCTAACGGAGCTAACAGAACCATCGGATTTTCATTTCGAGGTCGTCTTCGCGCTATTTCGACTACAGACATCTTTCCAATACTTAAGCTCTCATTTAAGGACTAAGTGTCCCAAAAATCTCCGAAATTCAAAATCGAATATCACGGCAATTCAATTTAGCACAAATAGACTTGAGGAAAGAAGTTAAATAGGGGATCGGGGCGTAAATTCTTAAGACGACCGGCCGGGTCAATACCTAATCCTATTATACTATCCATGTTTAAAGACTCGAGAATATAAGCACAATTTTTATTCTAACTAAAAGAAAGGGCGTTTAAGGAATTGGTGAGAGCAAATAATTAACAAAGATTTTAATAGAGTCAACACTTCTATATCACTATGAATATTAGTATATCATTTGTGTTCAAATAGAAAGGTTAAGTGTTCATCTATTGAGTACATTAATAGAAGCGTAATGTTGTATCTATCTTAGCCATTAAGCCTAAAATCGGGTACAAAATTGCACAATCCAAGTCAAACAACCTTGGGAAAATTTTCTTTTCAAAAATGACAAAACCAAGATGAACAGAAGATATTACTGAAGGAACAAGAAGACGTAAACTCAAGGCAGAAGGCACCTTCCTTTTTCTTTTTAATATTTGGTGAAAGAAAATTATTTAATTGCCACAATATTAGAGTGAACCTAAATGTACCCACCAAAATTGGAGAACAATTACTAAATTTTTATGCGGTTTTAAGGATACGTTGGTTTGATTCAATAAAAACAATTAAGAATATTAGATAAATAAATTAAAGACGAAATAAGCGATCAAACCAATTGCGATATTATGGCCAAGCCTGAAGTTAAATTGAACAGTGACCTCGCCCTCGATTGGATCCTCGGTTTGAGCCCAGACGTGAATGAAGAATATGATAAGTGAACAAGAACTTTATCATTAGCTAAAAGGCAGAAAATAAATTTATATTGCTTTGATTCGCATGTTACAGTGTGTGTTACAAAAGAAAAACTTTTCCTTTATATAGTAGGAGAGTTTTACCCATAGTATAAGTCTAAAAAAGGTAAAAATCTTCCTTTCTTGTTAATTAGTGATCCATAATTGACATCGAGCGAGATCCGCACCGAGATATCTGGTTGGGTGCGAATATCACGGTACTCTATCCATTGCATGTAACTATTCACCATATTTTCCGAGGTCTTAGAACTCATTTCTAACCAGGGGCGCGTCGCTTTACCATACCCGATAACGAGAACATCGTTCATTCTTCCTGGATTATGATATGAAGGGTCTCTAACCTCGATTGCAATCTCGTGCATCCATGCCCTTCTTCTATTTTCTCACAGGGAAATCAGGAAAGACATTACCCCGATTTTACTCGTACACAGATAGTCCCCTCGTTTTTCGGAGAGTAGGTTTACCGAAACGATGGGAAGCGATAGATGAATACCGATTCCTTTCTTCGTACATTACAACCGAGATGACGGGTAAAATAAAACATCCCATCAGTCGCGTCGTTTTGACTTTGGACATGTTTCAGTCACCGGTTGACTATCCTCGAATGCGAATCTCTGATTGTTTTCCCTCTATAATAGCTTTGACCCTTTTTAACTTCTTCCACTTTTCAATTTTAGAATTTACTCTCGAACTCTCTAATTATTTTTAACTCCTCCAAATCTTCATACATTTCCCCTTGAACCTTTATATCTTCATCTTCAATCCTCATACATTTTCTTTGGATTTTCAATCCAGACCTTCATGCCATCTTCAAATCTTCATATTTTCTTCAAAACTTCATAATTTTCTTCAAACCTTCATATTTCCCATATTACGATGGCACAAAACTCCAAGCTAGTGCCTCAGGAGGCTGCTCCTTCATCTTTCCACCCTGCCACAAATTCGAGGTGGTCGATCCCGAGGTGGCTCACAAACCCCCCATGAAGAGCTTCATACTTGGGGGTTGCTCTATCGGGAATGACTTCAACGTCGAGAAAGTCTCTAGTCAACATGACCGAGGCGAGGGAGAATGGAGATACATATGCTCCGTTACTGAGGAAACTCTACCCATAGTCCGAGCGGACTGTAACTAGGAGTGTATAGGTATGATCATCCCCGGGCCCAATAACAACATCACTACTCACGTGGAGGGGTATTTAAGTATTTAGACTTATCCCTTGACACTCGCCCGGGTGGACCCCATAGTCCTTGCCTTTTACAAAAGGTACGAGGTGTACCTCGGGAAAATCTACTCGTCTTTTTGGAGGATCGTGATCCTTTTACATCATTTTCGTGAACAATATTAAAGCCTCTCGGTTCACCCTCGACCACCTGCTTCACCTATACAGTCCCCAAATCTTCCGAGGGGGACTGATCAAGCTCGTTCGCAGAGAGAGAAAGGCTCCGCTCTTGAGCATGAACGAGGACCGAGACTGAGGCTGGAAAGGGAGGTTTTCGGGTGAAAACCGAATACCTCATCCCCTCCGAATTTCTACTGTTCCCAAAAAAATGGAATGCATCCCGTAAGTATTTTCCCTCTCGAGCATTTGTCATTTCCCTTTATTCTTCCTCCCACTTGCCCTTCGAGAGCTTGCGCCATGCGCGCTCGGAATATGACATCTGTTTGCAGATCCCCTCGATCCACTCCTTGAAGCAGGGAACTGCATTAGGAACTCGGACAACAGCCACACGACATATCTGTGTATCAGTAAAATTGAGAGTAATGTCTATCCCGATTTCCCAGTGAGAAAACGGAAGAATGGAACGGATGCACGAGATTGTAATCGAGGTTCGAGACCCTTCGTATCGAGATCCAGGAAGAGTGAACGATGTGCTCGTCATCGTGTATGGTAAAGCGACGCACTAAACCAAGAATGAGTTCTAAGACCTCGAAAAACACGGTGAACGATTAGACGCAACGGATAGAGAGCCGTTTGCACCCAACTAGATATCACGGCATGGATCTCGTTCGATGCCAGTTATGGATTAGTAATTAACGAGAAAGGAAGATTTTACCTTTTTTAGACTTATAGTAGGGGCAAACCTCTCCTACTATATAAAGGGAAAGTTTTTCTTTTGTAACACATAATATAACACGCGAATCAAAGCAATATTTGTTTATTTTTTGCCTTTTAGCTACTAATAAAGTTCTTGTTCATATTTGTTCTTCATTCATGTCTGGGCTCGAACCGAGGGTCCAATCGATGGCGAGGTCACTGTTCAATCTAAGTTCAGGCTTGTCATAATATCGCAATTGGTTTGATCGCTTATTTCATCTTTAATTCATTTATCTGATATTCTTAATTTTTTTTTGTTGAATATAACCATGTATCTTTAAAACCGCGTACAAATTTAATTGTTCTCTAATTTTGGTGTGAACGCTAAAAAATTTGTTATCGTGGATAAATAAAATTTAGTTGAAATAACTTTAAAAATATAACGTAAAACTGATGTATTTTGATTGTCAAAATATATTATCTTAGCAGAGATACAATGATCATCTAGAGTAACGTTTGTACCTTCAGAAATAAAAAGACCAAATATTAAATGCGAAGATTAACCTTACTCTAGGTATCTTAAAAAGTAAACTTGATTTACAGTAGTCAAATAGATGATTATTATGAAATATTATTTTGTAGTGGATGTCTATAACTCCTAAAGAAGTTACTCTCACTACTTTTCTCCATTAAGTAGATGACTTCCACTACTTCTCATCATTATAGTTGTAACTTTCACACCTCCATAACCTCCTCATGATCAGGGGCGGATCTAGAGCAAAGTTTACGGGTTCCCATGAACCTAATAACTTTTGCATAGACCCTGTATTTGTACTAAAAAATTCATTAAAAATATAAGAATATTTAGCTTGGAACCCAGTTCGTTGGTTCAGTTATCATGTAAATTAACTTGAGATTATTATAGGAACCCATAAGCTTAAAATTCTGGATCCGCCTCTGCCCGTGATCTCAATAGTTAATACCATGTTTATGATATCTCTTTGTATACCTCAATATCATCCTATAAATAGAGGGTCTGGACATTACATTGTACACACTTGAATACATAGAAGAAATAAGATTATCTCCTCTCTTTCTCTTTACATTGTTATCTATTTGCTTGTTTCATATTATTACTATGAGCTAAGTTTCGTAACACGTTATCAGCACGAATATCTCATTCTTTGTCAAGTTGTGGTCGGTGTTTCTTAACTTTCATGGCTTGACCTACTCATACTCTTTTGGCAGTCAAGTAACTATTGTTTATCTGTTTTCATATAAAATGGTAAGATCCCTATGCATTTTTTGTTTCTTTCTCTTTCTTTTGGTTTAGTAAGTAAATACAAGTAGCACTGAAGCAACTAACAGTTTTTACATGTCAAAGTCTAAAAGGGGAGAGGGTGGATATCTGTTGTTGAATGCTAATCAAATAGAAACTGTTTTGCTTGAGGCGTGAGAAATGCCTTAATATTTCTGAAGAAAGAAAACTTGGACTTATAAGAGAAGTACAGTATAGAAGAAAAAATTGATAGTGTTATATATTAAATACAAATAAGTTACGTTGCTAATGTTCTCAAAGATGTTTAAAGGCTCGAAGGTGATTCTAGTATATTTTGGTATATTATATTATTAATTGAGGGTAAGACGCTGGGTTCAAGTCCCAACGCACCACGAGGGTAAGACATTGAGTTTTGAGTCCTGATGCTCCGTGATTATAAGAGTTGGGTTTGAGTCCCAACTAATTATGACCTAGTATGCTTTTATATGGGTAAGGCATTGAGTTTTAGTCCCAAATATGCCATATTGATATTACAATGATGACTAAAGAAAAATAACATATTTTTCATGAAAAAGCATGAAGCATGTCCCACTTGATTTGCACCATTATTGAAGTGAATGTGGTAGCAGTGCATAATAAGTCTAAATGAAGACAAGTGATTGACCAATGAACATAGGCGTGCCAAAGACAATAATAATAGTCATAATTATGGTAATTGTAAAAATGAGAACAATAAGGGTTCTCAAATATTCCTTCAAAATGTGAAGGTGATGTTTGCCATCGATGTGGTATGAAAATAATAAGCATGTCCATATGATTATAGTCCACTTGAAGAGAATGTGACTTGTGATATGCATTGTAAATGCACACTCATTCTTGAAAGTGAATGTGAAAATATATATGTGATTCAAATTATGCATAAGAATGTGCTTATGCAAGATTGGATAAATACCACAACTCATCTTTAAAGGAGGTTTGAGAGAGATAAAGATATTGAATATTACAATGTGGTTACATAAATATGTCATTGGTCGCGTACATGTGATATGCCAAAAATATTTTGCCATGCCTTATAAAAGGTTATTAAAGGCAAAAGTAAAGCAAGAAATGAGTCTTGTCTATAATATTTTTTATTGTGACGACAATTTTTCTGTGGAAAAAAAATTCACCACTTGGATGGTGGTATAAAGATCTTGTAGTACAATGTAGTAAGTCTCAAAAAGGAACTTTTTGAGTTTCAAATATATTAGCCAAAGTGGTTGGCATATTGAGATTATAAATGAAAGAAAAATTGAATATCTTCATATTACTATAATCATACCGGGTAAATATGAAAGGTTACCCGATTTTTCTTCTATTTGTACTATAAATGTATAAACATGGTGATGGAAGCCATAGTAAATTAAATATTTCCCGAAATTAATATTAGTTGGCACGATTGGTTGGCCATCCCGGTTCAATTATGATGCAAAAATTAATTGATAATTCACATTGGTATATATTAAAAAAATAAAAGATTTTTCAAGAATTCTCTTGTGTTGCTTATTCTCATGATATACCAGTCAAGGTTGGGATTGAATCCCTTAAAATCTGGAACGAATAAAAGGTGATATATATATGGGCACAGTCACCTGCCATATGGACCGTTTACTATTATATGATTTTAATAGATGCATCTATTGTATGGTCACATGTGCGTTGGTTATCAACTTGCAATTTGGCTTTTGCAAGTTATTATAGCACAGTTCCAGAATATAAATTGATAATGCTGGTTTAAATCAAAGTTGGTTTAGCAGAAATTGTATGCCTCAAATTAAGCTAAACCATTGGTTATGAGAATAAAACTCCCAAATCGAAATTTGGTATGAGGTATATTTATTATTTAATAAACAATAGCATTTGTACGCATCTAGCTAACAAGTTATGATAAATTCTCCCTATCACAATTGGTTCAGGGTCAGGAACCAAATAATTTCTATATAAAAATATGGATGTGCGATATGATATAATTATTCCACCACAATGCATAAAGATGGGTCCCTAAAGAAAGTTGGGGATGTGTGTTGGTGATCCCAACATTAGGAGGAGAAAAATGAGCAGCTGAAAAAAAAATAATACATGGAACGAATTGTTATGAGTACACCAAGATACTCATACAAGAAAATGTGAACTTGAAGTTCAAGTGATAATTCATTTGCAAAATAATGCCAAGTGCATTTGCTGACCCAAATGTCATATTTCAGCTGTTAATGCTCCAAATAGAATAAAGTCCATGATATAGTCTATGGGACGCATAAAGCATAATAGACTAATCGGTTCCAAAGATAAAACTCCTTGAAGAAGGAGATGAGCAAATATTCAAGATGGTCATAATAAGGAGGCAAGTGCTTTATAAGAGCACCATGACATAACACTTTATAAGACATCATGGAAGGAGCTCAAGTGCCTGAAAATAATAAGATCTCGATAAGTTATGTCTTTATTGATTGATGATGGAACCGATGTAAAATGATCGTTGACGATGTTGTTAGTATAATGAAGCGCTCAATATTATTAATATTGACAAGGATCTTGAGCTCAAATCTGTCATGGAATTTGGCCAGATAAATGATTGGCCAAATAAAAAATATGCAATGAAATTGACTTCACATAAAAAATGTAAAGTTGGACGGATAGTCCCCACACCTAAAAATGAAATGAAAAATCAAGTCGATAGACATAAAGACGACTTGTGGCACAAAATTTTTGTAAATATATTTTATATGCATATAATGAAAATCCTTGAATGATTTAAATTGTTCTGAAGGATATTAAGGTTCCCAAGAAATTTATTAAATAAATCTTCGGCAGATCCTTATGTAGATTAGAGTGATCATGGCGTACATGATTTATTTTTGTGTCTAGTGCCATTGGTGCACTAATATATCTGGCTAGAACCATGAGTATAACAATATGCTAGCAAGATATAGTTTTATTCCAATGGGGAGATATTGGAATACAATTAGTATTATATTTCAAAAGGGATACTTGATGTAGATTTGTTTATTCTAACAAATATTGCCAAGATTTTGTTGGTTATGCAAATGCAGGCATTTTCCTGAAGTTCGTTCTTCAAACATTCTATTTGCATGTAAGAGTACTGCCATATTATCATTTTATAAGGCAGTTAATTGTTAATACTTATTCAAGTCATGCCAAGATAAGCAACTGATAAAGCAAGGGGCTCAACACACAACAGACGTGTGACTTGATTTGAAGAGAAGATTCCAATATTACTGAAGACAATGTTGTTTGCTTATATCAATTGAAAGAAGGACTATCGAGGGAGACAAAATAAAGCACATTCACCAAAGTTCTTCAACAAATTTGTTCAAGTGATAATTTGACATACTTCTTCACAAGACATTGCGGATCTCAATATTAAAGAAGTATTTATACAAGCTTAGAATTCATCGTCTCCGAAGAATAAAGTGATGTTTTCATCAGGGGGAGGAAAATACGCGCTGTAGTCTTTTTCCCTTAGCTAATATTTTATCCCACTGGATTTTTTCTGGCAAGGTTTTTAATGAGGCGGCAAATAATGCATATTACAAGATATGTGTACTCTTTTTCCTTCACTAAGATTTTTTCCCACAGGGTTTTCTCTTAGTAAGGTTTTAACGAGGTACATTATCTATAGACATCCAAGGGGAAGTATTATGAAATATTATTTTGTAGTGGATGTCTATAACTTCTAAAGAAGTTACTCCCACTACTCTTCTCCATTAAGTAGATAACTCCCACTACTTCTCACCATTATAGTTGTAACTCCCACACCTCCATAACTTCCCCATGATTTTTTCCCATGATCTCAATAGTTAATACCATGTTTATGATATCCCTTTGTATACCTTACTGTCATCCTATAAATAGAGGGTTTGGACATCACATTGTACACACTTGAATACATAGAAGAAATAAAATTTTCTCCTCTCTTTCTCTCTACATTGTTGTCTATTTGCATGTATCATATTGTTACTATGAGCTAAGTTTCGTAATAATGATATAGTATTTTTTAACCTCAATCTGGATATATGGAGTATAGTTTATCATTTGATTTCTTTTATCAAAATAGTGCTTCAATGCCTTTTATTATTGAACATAATAGTAATGTTTTTTTTGACGATGCTTACAATATATACTGAAAATCGATATTTGATTATTTGATCTATATATTGCTGCTAACATGATACACATCACTGTCTCAATAGAAAATAGATGCCGTCGCCTATAAATCAAGACTTCTAAATTGAATGTCTTGTATGCACTGTACCCCAAAGTCGTTAGATTAAAATGAAAGAGAATTGAATTTAGGCTTTAGTAAGTTATTGCGTCCAACAGATGGTATTGTCCTATCCAGGGGCAAAGCGGGTGGTCAAATTGTCGAAAAAATATATTGTGTATATAGGTAAAATATCAGATTCTAGAGATATATAATATATATTGAATACTTTTTATCGGAAATTCTTTTTTTTTATTTCTTTCAAATTTGAATATTCTTAAAGAAATTTCTGACTTCGCTACTGATCGTAACAAAGGAATAGACCAAGAAAGAAAGAGCTGCAATCCAAATTTGCATTTGTGCAAATGATGAGAGATGAAATTTTGTTGAATGACACACAACAAAATTCATACTATAAATATTTAACGTCTCCCCCTTTATTTGATAAAAAATATGATATAAAAAGTATTTCAAGAGCATAACATTATAATATTTAAAGTCAGGTAACTAGAGAAATATATTTGGCATTGAAAACAGAGTAATTCCATAAGTTATATATGAAATTAAATAAATAAAATATTAAATACTATAATAATTGAAAAAAGTAAAATTGCACAGCAGTACTACGTAGTATTAATTCTAACAGCTCTACCTTACAGACATAAAATACTTTGTGAAAAGGCTTCAAGCTTTGTCACAGGGACATCATGACGAGAAGAAAATTAGCACACAGCAAACTGCAACCTCACTTTGAAGTTTAAATAAACGATAATATCAGTTCTATATCATTTCAAGAACCCTTCGCACTGCAATGTCAAATC
This sequence comes from Nicotiana glauca, assembly GCA_026770625.1. Lineage (NCBI taxonomy): Eukaryota > Viridiplantae > Streptophyta > Magnoliopsida > Solanales > Solanaceae > Nicotiana > Nicotiana glauca. The sequence goes on along the minus strand of MU674191.1, from coordinate 31,640 downwards.
TATCATGGAACTCTTAACTTATGGCAAGGCAAAACACCGCGATATATACAACAACATCAACATGCATTTCTATCTATTCACTTCAAGAACGAAAACAATTTAGCCAAAGTTCATGGTTTAATAGAGATGTGTTTACCTAGAAAATGATAATAACAATTAGATTTGATTTTGTGGTTCTAAAAATACGTGATTTATTTTTATGCTAGTTGTTAAGTAATAGATGATAAGTAAGAGACTAAAAAAATAAGATAAGAGCTTGAAGATAGTATGTTTAAGCAGACCGAGTGGCTAAGAATCGGGGCCTCGAGCCTAGTTATACGGGGCCTTAAGGTCGGACTCGATGCCAAATTATGGACAGCCGATAAAGGACTAACAGCTTTGATGAAGGCTATTTATGATCAATGATGAGCAATAAATGAAGGACAATTGATAAAACACAATAAGTGTAAGCAGTAAATCGAATCGAGGGAGAATGTATTTAAGTTAGAGAGCAGAGAGAGAATGTTCTTGTATTCAATGTTGTGTGTTGTATATCCCATGCCCCTCACAAAATGACAAGGGTCCCCTTTATATATAAGGGGGAATCCCAACATAATACAAATGCATTTATTACAAAGATATAAGGCTGGTACAACTATTTAATGCCATTGTACGATCCTGTACTAGCCTAATAGGCTTGGTCAGCTTTAATCAAGTGTCTAAGGAACTTCCCATCTCTCCATCATAGCTATCAATCTGTACTGCTCCAGAGTAGAGTGTTTGGAAATCCTTCGAGGTTACATCTCGAGCCTTGCCTCGAGCTTTAGGAGGCGTATCTATGGAGCATCGTAATGGCCATGAAATCGGCTCCTCCGATTTTACTGTATACAGATAGTCCCCGCGTTTCCTAGAATAGAAATAATAGGAAACAATTTCGAACTCTTGCTTCTTTGATACTATTGTCATGACGTCAGTCTATCAGATTATTAACTTCCATGACTCAAAAGTCGCGCAAGGGTCGCTGCCAATAGAACTATCGAGAAACCCACGAACCGCTATTGGTTCGGCCTTTCCGCTGCTCATATGGCTTCTATAAATACCCCAATTGTTTAATGGTTCACACTTTTATAATATCGTCAAATTTTTAGAGTTACGTTCACCCTCTTTTACATTCTTCACTCTTTTGCTCTTGGTTCCTCACTTCTTTTCTCGGAAAACCTTTCTATTATCATGGCTAGAACCTCTAAAATAGAGCCTCGAAAAGAGGGTGCGGCTTCTTCATCTCGACCATCTAAGGGCAAACCCAAAGTGGCCCTAACTGTTGAACAATGTACCCCTACTGAGTTCGACATTGTGCTCAATTTTTCTATCGGGAATCCCTCGTCCAAGCCGGGCCAATGCGAGCACGTGTCCCGGTATATTAGCGTCGTGACTAATATTGGTAAAGTGAAGGAAAACTGTCGATGGGAGAAGATAGTGCTAGTTGAGATTCCCAGATCTAATGAAGGAATAACATACTATAAGGCTGGCTTTCTTCATGTATATACATACCCATTCACTCTAGGTCCCGTCGACTCGTCAAACCCTTCTTCCCCGTCGATAGATCCAGTTATTCTCAACTTCTATCGTGAGTATTAGGTGACGCTTGGCCAAATCTATCCATCTTTCTAGAGGACAGTCTATATGCTCCGTTATTTTTCCAACAAGGTCGAGGGTACGACTTTTACCCTTGACCACTTGATTAGACTATATAGCCCTCGTCTCTTTCGAGGTTTGATCAAGTTTCACCCTCGATCTGCGAAGCCGTTCTTCTCGAGCATCGATGAGGATAAGGATCGGGGGTGGATGAGTTGGTTTGTCTGGGTGAGGAACTCGGACATCATCCTAGCCGAAAGGATGCCCTTTCCAGAGAAGTGGAATACGGAGCGTAAGTGTCCCTCCATCGAGCATGTTTTATTGCCTTCATACCTTTTTCTCAAAAAATGATCTCCCTTTTGATTATGCAGCCGTTGTTTGATATCCCAACGCAGTCCAGGACCTATCGGGGTAGATTAGGTGGTTGAACTCTTCGTTTCCTTTTCTCGAGCGTTCCTAGCGCGACTTGGCCAAAATGCGGTGGTCAGCCAAGAATCATGGTAAGCTTTTTATTGCTACCTTTACTATGTTTCCATATCCCTTTTGCATATCTTCCATGTCAGTAAACTTTGTGCATTATGCTTGTGCAAGCCTTGGTGATGGAGTGTTAATGAGGCTGCCTCCCGACGACGAGGCCCGGTAAGGGCAAGAAGAGGAAGAAAAAGGCGGTTGTTGAGTCTCCCAAGTCAAAGAAACCTAAACCTCGCAAGCCTCAGGCCGATGCCAAGGTCTTGACTTCGGTTGTTGCGACTAGCACCGAGGATGAAGATGATGAAGATGACGAATATCCTTTGGTACAAAGGATGAGATCGGGCACGAATGCTCCGCAGGTTGCTGGGCCAAGGGCCGTCGAATCGGGAACGATCGATATGGATCAAGCCCGTGCTAAGGAGACCCCCGAGGGGGTGTGGATACGGTCCCCGAGCTTCAAGCCGGACATGGTACAGCCCATGTTGGGGGGCCCGCTGCTAATGAATTCGGAGGGCCTTAGCCTAAAACTTCTCGGGGACAAGATGAGACCCTTAGAGAACTCAATGCCCTAGGTGGCCTCTCTTTTGGCCATTCGTACCCATCGGGGGAATTTAGGGATGCCCAGGACCCAAATATCGCTAATGTGGGGGCCTCTCACGGAGGGAAAAACTTACTTGAAGACATCCTCGCCGGTGTCGACGAGGATATTGACCTCGATGCTCCCATTTCTCTCTAGGAGGCAGAGAGGCTTCACCAGCATGTGATATTTTTTAACATACCATTCGTGCCTTAAATATTTGTGCCCGACTTTCTAATTTTTTTGCGTTGTTGCAGGCTAACAAGATGCACGACCGTGCTTTCCACAGGCTCCAAGATGAGGTTTCGTGTTGCGGGAAGGAGCTCGAGGTGTTTACCTTGGCGTTGAAAGAGTCAGAGGCCTCCTCTGCCTGAAAGGAGGAAGAGTTGACCGGGCTGCGGGCAAGGTTGGAGGGAGTGTGCCAAGAAAAAGCTAGCCTTGCTGATCAGGTAACAATGTATTTATGAACTTGCCTTTTATTGCTATAACTTAATACTTACCAACTCGCTGTACCTTTGCAGATCGAGCAAAAGGATGCCCTTGCGAGGCAACTTCGGGAGGAGGCCGTCGCCAAGGGTGCGGAGGTCCTCGAGTTGAGGGGGCAACATGAGGTAGTGACCTCGGAGAGGGACCTTCTGCGGAAAGAACTTTTATCGACTCGAGACCTTCTTCAAACTGCTAAGAAGGAGGTTGTCGCACTACTGGCGGCCAAGCCTGCAGCCGAAGAGGAAGCGTCCTCGTATAAGAACGATGTCGCCACTACAAATGAACGAGCTCGAGAGATATAAAAGAAAGTCGGGCAGAAGCTAACTCGGCCATTGCTCATGCTAGTGCCAAGGAAAGGAGGCAAGCTCTCGAGGAGTCAAGCACTAAAGGCACCGATCTTTCAGCTGAGATCGAGGAAGCCCGAGACTTGGAGGAAGAATCGGCATTCTTGGCCGCTTCGGGTGAGGGTTTTGGAGATGAGTAGGAGAGTAGGCGAAGAATAGACCTGTGTCTTTTTCCTTTCTCTTTTGTATATGAATTCCTCGGGGAAAAGGTCTTGTAAAGACACCCCTTGTAAATATATTTTTGGCAATGTAAGAAAATTTTTCTGCTTCTCCTCGAATTCATTTTTCAATGCTTATGTAAAGTTAGCCTGTTGAATTTTGATGTTGGTTCTTTGGAGCCTATACTTAGAGTATTCAGGACCTCCGAGATTGGGCACCATCTCGAGATTAGGTCGATAGCTTTTAGAATTGATGGTTGCAACGATAGAAACCCTCGGGGCCTTAACGGCTCCCTAGTGTCGCGCGGCAGTATCATTTATGTGCCACGGTTGTAAAGCCACTGGGGAGGTCCCACCGATGCCTTTCCCAAAAATGACAATGACATGGTCAGAAATAATTGGCCTTCGGGCTAGGCGATGAACAGTCACTGCTTTCTCTATATATGCACTTACATATTTCTTATCTGAGGACTCTGCTACCTTGTGTAACTATCCCTTTTATAGAGCTCTTCTTTTTGTTAGTTCTCTTGCCACTTCAAAAGCTTTAGCCCAAGCCTTTACCTTCCCTTTTCTTATTTTACCGTAGCCATGGACGCTACGTCCAAACCCGTTCACCTCGGAGAGGAGATTTCCGCTTCTACTTCGCGCTCGGTCAGTGGTACACTGCCAGTTTCTATTGAGCTAACCTCGAGGTGCTTCTTCACGAGGAGGGATTTTGCGCAAGAGAGACCTCCCAATATTCAGGGCTATCGGGAGCATGCATTCGAGGATTATTTCCTCGATAGGGGAGGAGCACATCGAGGCAGTTAAAAAAGACTGCGGATGGGGAGAAGAAGTAATATTGAAGGTACTTTCCCCGGAGGAGAGCACCATGGCTCATGTCGAGGGGTTTTTGAACGTATATATGTACCCCTTTATTTTAGGCCCCCTTGATAGAGTTGTGCTCGAATTTTGTAGGAGGTGTCGGGTTACTCCGACACAGGTTCACCCCTCGTTTTGGAGGATAGTGTTAATGATAAGATATTTTGTAGATAAAGCCGAGCTCGAGTTTACCCCTAGTCACCTTCTTAGACTATACCAGACCTTGCATCATCGAGGCTTGATTACTCTACGACGTCGATCCACTCGGCCCTTTATTGCCAGCAATGAAGAGGATACGAACCGAGGGTGGATGATTCGTTTCGTCCGAGTGTGGACTATCAATATTATTCCTGCAGTGTTCCTTCTATTTCCTGAGAAATGGAACTTCATATGTAAGTGGTACACTTATGTTCTTATTGTTCTTGCCCATGGTGAAGGCAGACTCTGTAAAGATGTTTTCTCTTTCTTTTATTTTGCAGCCATCCCGTGGATGCCACATGAGATTCCCGACCTGGAGAATTGGTCTCGAAAACTGGCAGCTTACTCGACTTACGATGAGCGTAAGGGGCAAGATCTGTTCAAGGGTAGATGGGAGGCAAAATACCACTGTACGTGATATGCGGCTCGCTTTCTTCGAGAGGTACCTTTTTTCATGTATACTAACTCTGTTCCGACATGTATTGGAGATTTTTCTGAGATGAGGCCGAGCCCCCTCTAGAAGGAGGAAGAATCATCGGCTTCAGGGTCGAGGAATGATAACAAACGAAAGAAGTCTTCGAAGAACGAGGATGCTGGTAGCGAGGCAAGCCCTGCTCGAAGGATCAAATGAGATGTATCTGCTGATCCTGGGGCGTCTAAGGCTTTTAGCCTTGGCAAAGTGGTTCCTCTCTTGCCGCTGTCTTCATTTCCTGCCAAAGGTACTTTGAGAGGTACACGTTTTCAGTCGCCGTCCTCGCCCCCCCTTCGAAGGCACTTCAAGGGATGTTCGAGACCCGGAGCCGCCTAAGTCAAGTAGGGTCTCGAGCAACCATGTCGCTGACGAGATTGGTTCGACTAGGGCCAGTGAGTCCAGGCCAGTAGGTGCATGCTCAACCTTTAAGGAGGCTCAGCGGCTTTGATCCGTCGTGAGCTTTGATCATCTTCGTCGATCTCCTAATTTTCTATTTTTGTTTTTCTCATTGAGCATATTTTTGGTAGGCTTTTGACAAGATCAAGTCCGGGCTGCTCCGCTGTGAAGCCCAGTTAAGGAAAGCTCTGGATGAGGAAAAGTCCCTCAGGCTTCTTTGTGATGAAAAGGGAAAAGAATTGAGGCACCTTCGGTACGAAGCGAACCGAAGCCTGAATTATGAAAGCCACCTTGAGAAACAGGTAACTTTTGCTCCAATGGGATGCATTCTCCTTATCCTATCCTTAGAGATTAATATTTTGATACCTCAGTTGTAGGACAAGACAGAGAACTTGGAACATCTTTGGGGCGAGGTTGGCCAGGTCAGGCGTGAGTGTAACGAGCTAAGGGCTCAGATAGATGCCCATGTTACGGCCAAGAAGAATGCTCTGGCCAAGGTTTCTACCATCGAGGTGCAACTCCAAAATGCTCTTGAGAAAAGCTCGGTCCGAACGAACGTGATTGCAAGGCTCGAGTCTAAGCTTCTGAAGATGAACGCCAAAGTTATGGATACCTGGGCTGAAGCCGAAGCGATCCGAACTAAGGATGATAAGAAAATGGTCGTCTATTTGAAAGATGTTGTCGACGCTCGAGCTGAGCTGAGGGGGGCTCTCGATCGGTAGAGTAAGAGCAAAGAGTATGCTCCATGCAAATCTTGAAGTGAAACCCTCAAGGAGATTCATGCCAGGGGCTTCGATCTCTCGGAAGAGATAGCGCAGGCCAAGGCAGATGAATATGATGCCAAGTTCCTTTTGTCCGATGCCGAAGATAATGAGAAAGAGGTCGATGGGGCCGCAGTCCCCGAGGAGAAAATAAACTAGGCTTTTTTCTTTTCGATTCTTTGTACAGCGTTCTTAGAGAACTTTGTAAATGCAACCTTTGCATTTTTTCGCCTATGCGTATAAAATAAAAGCTTTCGGCTTTATCTTTCATGCCTTTTCCTCAGCTTGTACATGTCTTTCTTTGTTTTTGAATTTGTACGTTCGTTGGTGATTGGCCGGACGATTTGGCTTTGGAGTAAAAACCCTTAGGTTTATAATTCGGCCCTGAGGCTTTGTTGGGATGGTCCGTAGGCTTTAATGTGTGAGGTCGGTACGACCTTTAATTTTAAGCTGGCGACAGTGGCTCTTATGCATTTGCCCTTAGGCGTATTCAGTTAACTGTTTCGGGCTTAGCCTTCGAGTCGGATTTCGACTCAAGCTTATTGAACCATAAGTTTTTGAATTTTAAGTTGTCCTTTAGGCTCTTATGCGTTGGGTTGGTACGACCTCTTAGTATAGACTGGCGACTGTGGATCTTACGCATTGGGTCCGTACGACCTCTTAGTGTAGGCTGGCGACAGTGGATCTTACGTACTGGGTTGGTATGACCTCTTAGTGTAGGCTTTATTTTTCCCTCGTTAAAGACTTTTAAAGTTTTATGCTCGCCCGACTCTTCGACGGTTCGATAAGTACCTCGATTGTGAGCCGTTTATATGGCGATGGATGAGCACCTCAAAAGGTTTCGCTCGATGGCTGAATGATTTCAAAGCCTGTGGTTTGGAGTTGATATGATTGAAGCTCTTTCATTTAAGTCGAAGGTATCCTGGTTAACCATTTCTTTTCGAATTTTTTTCTAAGTAATTGAAGGCCTGTGATTTTATAGCGATGGTCGGGCATCCCCGAGTCACGTGAGTTCGGCCGGAGCCTTGTGACCGAAGTTATTTGCGTTTGGCCGGAGCCTTTCAGTCCCTAAGTGAAGTAGATTTAGCGTATATATCGAGGGTATGCCTTTTTAGGGTCTTATAAGTTGGGATATATAGCCTTAACTTTAAGATCGGGTTATGCCTTTTGTGAGGTCTTACAAATTTTATCGTGCCTTACTTGAGGTCTTATAGATAAGCTACTTGGTACAAGTATAGTTCATGTCTTGATTGAGGCCTTACAGATTTGGTTACTTGGTACAAGTATAATTCACGCCTTATAAAGGTCTTATGAGCTCGATGTTTCCCACATGGGGGTGTTATAGCCTCGAGTTTTTGATAAGTCGATGGGGTGGCAGTCGGCGACAATCCCCGAGATATTGAGAGTTTCTTGGCTCTAGAGTCGTTTTGTGTAAACTTGGAGTTGCCTCATTTAGGGCTTACTACTTCAAGGTTTTTGGCCCAGAGGTCATGTGACTTCGAGTCTTTGAGGTCAGTCTCCGAGTGTTCAGGAATTTTCTAGCTCTGGAGCCATTTTTTGAAAACACGGCAGATTTCTTCGAAGCATAAAATGTTTTGATGGAACAAATATTTCTTGATTATGTGGCACAAGTATACACGTTTTTCGCTGTCAAGGGGTTGGTTATTCTATACGGACACAGTTCTATACGGACACGGTTCGTTCGACCGTTTGGCCCGATACATCATTTTCCTATCGAAACCCTTTTTGGCACATCATGACTTTTCCGAGGAGATGACCTCCCGTGGGGAAGCCCCCAAGTATTCGAGGTTTATTGAAGAGAAGCCTTGAATACTTGTTGAGTTTTTCTTAGGTAGCACATGGATGTTTCCTCGTTAAAAACCTTGCCGGTAAAACCTTTCTTGGGATAAAACCTGATCGAAGGAAAAGAGTTCAAAGCATGCATTGAAACCTAAGGTCTTCAAGCCAGAGATTGCTTCGACTGTTCCAATCGGATACTTGCGCACATGTTAGTGTATAATATAAATAAAAAGGGAAATGATTATACCTTAGTGTTGATGGCGCTTCGAGCCTCGATATGCTCCAGCCGTTTGCTTCGATGACGTTGTATGGTCCTTTACTCATTTAGTTGGGTATAGCCGAGAATATATGTCGCTATTGCTTCTTCACTATTTGCTTATCTTTTAGCTCTTTCGATGTTGGAGGTGTTGATGTTGTGCTACATCGTGCACCGCGAACATCTCTCTAGCAGCATGTTGTTCTCCGTAGATGATTTTTATTCTGTCCTTTGTCGGAAATTTCATCATTTGATGGAGGGTGGATGGTACTTCTCTCATGCAGTGTATCCATCACCTTCCAAGCAAGGTGTTGTAGCTCATGTCTCATTCGATGACATGGAATCAAACATTTTGGGTTGTGCCGGCCACGTTGACCGGGAGGGTGATTTCTCCTTTCATTGGCTCGCTCGCCATGTTGAATCCGTTGAGGACCCGAAGGGCGGGCACGATCTGGTCGAGCAGTCCGAGCTGCTCCACCACCCTCGACCTGATGAAGTTCGCCGAGCTATCTGGATCCACAAGTACACGTTTAACTTGAAATGTATTTATAAGAAAAGAGATTACTAGTGTGTCGTTATGAGATTGAGACAGGGTCTCGATGTCCTTGTCGCTGAATGTGAGAGCGTCCTCGAGTATGTAACCCAGAGTTCGCTTTTCCCTGGTGATGGATATTTTTGTTCGATTGATGGTGGGTTCCTGTGGGATGTCGACTCCTCCAACAATCATGTGGATGACATGTTGTTGTTCTTCTATTTCATTCTTTATGTTCGCCTCTCTTTCCCAAAATTGATTTTTGGTTCGGTCGCTGAGGAACTCTTGGAGGTGCCCTTTACTGAGTAGTCGAGCTACTTCCTCTCGGAGCTGTCTGCAGTCTTCGGTCCTATGACCGTGCGTGACGTGAAACTCATAACTAGGTTGGGGTTCCTTTGTGACGGATCTGATTGTACAGGTTTTGGCCACCTGGTTTCTCTGATTTTACCGATGGCAGAGAAGATACCTGAAACGTCAACGTTGAAGTTGTATTCGGACAATCAGGGTGCCTCCGTCGGTCCCGTGTCTGTCGAATCCGGATTTGCTTACGAGTCCCCGAGGATTCTGCCCTCGATCTATCCTTCAGTCATTTCGGGGCACGTTATGTCTTGGAGCGTTTCTTCTATCCTCAGTGTATGGTTGGTACCTTTTCTTATTTGGCTTTGGCTCCTTTGCTAGAAGCCTGCTAAGATATACTAAGTCCAAGAGGGCTCTTAGTTGGTTGTTCTCAACCCTTATCTTCGATTGGTATCGGTTGTGGACATCCGACCAGGTCATAGTGGGATATTCGACCAAGTTCTGCTTCAGCTGCTTCGAAGCTACCGAGCTTCGCTCATTCAAACCTTGAGTGAAGGCCTGTACGGCCCAGTCATCGAAGACTAGTGGTAATTCCATATTCTCCATTTGAAAGCGAGATACAAACTCCAGCAACATCTCGTTTTCTCTTTGTTTGATTTTGAAGACGTCGAATTTTCTTGTAGCCACCTTGATGGCACCGGCATGTGTCTTTATGAAAGAATCTGCCAGCATGGCAAATGAGTCTATTAAATTCGGGGCGAGATTGTGGTACCACATCATTTCCCCCATCAAAAGTGTTTCTCCGAACTTCTTTAGTAGGACGGACTCAATCTCGTCGTCCTTCAGGTCGTTGCCCTTCACTACACAAGTGTAAGTGGTGACGTGCTCGTTGGGGTCCGAGGTTCCGTAGTATTTCGGAAGGTCGAGCATTCTGAACTTCTTTGGGATGGGTTTCGGAGCAGCATCTTATGGGAATGACTTTTGTACAAACTCCTTCGAATCCACACCTTTCAGGATAGGGGTGCGCCCGAAATTTGATCGACCCTAGAATTCTAGGTCTTCACCTTTTTATCATTGGCCTCTATCTTCTTCTCGTCCGATTAAATCCTCTTCGTGAGGTCCTCGAGCATCTTTATGATAGCAGGACCGGCTGCTGACCCGTTGTTACTTGATCTTTCGGGTATCAGTTCGGCTCGAGGAGCCATCTCCGATGCTTCTGTGCTTGGAGTTTTTTGGTGTCTTTGTAGTTGGGCAATTGCCAGTTGTTGTGCCTGCAACATCTTTAAAATGACATGAAGTCTAACCTCTCGCTCTTCTCGAGCTGGGTCTTTCCGAGCTTCTTGTTGGTTCTCTTGGCGTATACTCATGTAGGTATGGGAGCTTATGTCGATATGTTGGGCGTTGAGCGAGACCACATCCACGGGAATTGGTTTTGGTGCATCCTCAGGTTTTCTCGGTGGTACACCAATACCTGGAACAGCTACACCATTCTCTCCATGGTCCTCAGGATCGTTGTTCTCCTGTGCATTTACTGAGTTTGACATTTTGACCTGAAATCAAAGATGATTTGGACAAGAAAAGGTGTGAAAGATAACTTGCGTTATGTAGTAAACCAGCAAGAAAACAACCACTATTATTTTTAGTCCCGCGGTAGGCGCCAAACTGTTTACCTTGAAAATGGTAATAACAATTAGATTTGATTTTGTGGTTCTAAAAATACGTGATTTATTTTTATGCTAGTTGTTAAGCAATAGATGATAAGTAAGAGACTAAAAAAATAAGATAAGAGCTTGAAGATAGTATGTTTAAGCAGACCGAGTGGATAAGAATCGGGGCCTCGAGCCTGGTTATACGAGGTCTTGAGGTCGGACTCGATGCTAAATTATGGACAGCCGATAAAGGACTAACAGCTTTGAGAGCTTTGATGAAGGCTCTTTATGATCAATGATGAGCAATAATGAAGGACAATTGATAGAACACAATAAGTGTAAGCAGTAAATGGAATCAATGGAGAATGTATTTAAGTTAGAGTGCAGAGAATGTTCTTGTATTCAATGTTGTGTGTTGTATATCCCATGCCCGTCACAAAATGACAAGGGTCCCCTTTATATATGAGGGGAAATCCCAACATAATACAGATGCATTTATTACAAAGATATAAGGCCGGTACAACTATTTAATGCCACTGTACGGGTTTGTGCTAGCCTAATAGGCTTGGTGAGCTTTAATCAAGTGCCTAGGGGACTTCCCATCTCTCCATCATAGCTATTGATCTGCGTTGCTCCATAGTAGAGCGTTTGGAAATCCTTCAAGGTTACATCTCGAGCCTTGCCTAGAGCCTTAGAAGGCGTATCTATGGAGCATCGTAATGGACATGAAACCGGCTCCTCCGATTTCACTGTATACAAGATGTGTGAAGATCAAACATGATTGTCATCTAATACTAGTAAACTTTTGACAATAACTTCTGCTTTTGGTGATGCACGCTGAAATTTTGATATCTTAGAGAGCAATTTTGACTCTTGCAGATTCTTCATTTTTCTGATGACGAGTCACTTGCAGATTTTACATATTGCCAAGACTCAATTTTCATGCTCACCATCGCCGGAGACTTGGCTAAGAGAAGTTTGATAAGCTGCATCTGAGGATTTTCGCCTATAATGCCTTCTATCTTGATTTCCATGAGGTGATTGAATGTCACATCTGAAAAACCTTCAACTTTCATGAGATTCTGGAGCGACGAGTACGCTACTATCCACCTAAGAAAGATTTAAAAGAACATATATCCGGATTTATTGAGGATCTGTGTATGGTAAGCACTAAATAATTAAGGAGGAGAAGGAAGAGAATGAAATGACTAAGAACCTTGATTTCCAAATATTGTAAATATGGCATGCTTCCCATCAAGCAAAGAGCATAGGAGACCTCACATAAATTCCACAAACTATGACCAAAGAGGTGCAGACGTTTCATACTGTTAAGCTAAAAGGGAAGCCTAGGCAGTACTTCACCTGCTACTGTAGCCACGAACTAGGAAGAAATGCCACATTACAAGATGACTCAAAGCCCAAAAGATGTTCCATAAATAAAAATCCATTAAAAGATTCAAAGAAGCACATTTACCTTGAGAGTAATTATGTTACCCAAGTGGAGAAGCTCCAGAGCAGAAAAAGACTCAAATAACTTGGTAATATAAAATTTATTTGCCCCGTCATACCATCCCCAAGGCGGAAGTGACAATTTTGCCAGCAGAGGAATACTTTTTAAGCAAATATATCTTATATTGCGATCAAATTCAAAGGATTTCAGGTTGGGAGCATTAATTTCAACCACACTTCTTAAAGTATATGAGATTTTCAGCGCCAAATGCTCAAGCAACGAGCATCCAGAGATTAAAATTTCAAGCAACTTGGAAGAAATTTTTACGTCATGTAATTCCATGCTAGTTAACTTATCAAATCATTTGAAGGAGGGTGGAGGAAGTACTAAACAACCTTCGAGAGTCAGATGCCTCAAATGCAAAGATGTGAAAAATGAAGAAGGCAATATATGGTTTACCCTTGGTCGGAAGTCTAAGAGAAAGATGCTCAATGCCATTCCTAAAAAGAAAATATATCAAGTTGTCAATCTTTGTACACATTCCCACATGAGGAATGCAGAGAGTAAACATCGTAATAGGTCATGAATGAAAGGTGAAAATATTAAAGATAATATCTGTAAAGTAAATGTAGAGAGATCTCAAATCCTTTTGAGTTTTTCAAAGTGTTTCATCGTCAACTTTGGAAGCCTGCACCAAATATATCTCCATTTCTTCGATAAGATGCTTGTCCTCACAGCATCTTGAAAACGCAAACACATAAGAATATCATCAATTACGTTCTCAAGAAGGTTGCTAAGTACATCAGTAGTTAAAGTTTGACGACACTGCTTCTTGAGATTTGGAGACATCAGAGCAACATTCGCCAATAAGAACCTGTAGAAAATAAACAAGACTACAAAAGATAAGGTTCAGAACTATCTGGACAGAACTGCTGTTTCCCCATCGTTGAATAACATGCAACAACTGTAAGAACAAGAAGAAGGGGGTGTTCTGTTGAAATCATTCATCCATCTCCTATGGATATCCTTCATGAATACAGAGGGATAATTGATAATAGGCGAAATCTAGGTGATTTAGCTATTGTTTATGCTTCCGCTTAATTACATTTTAATGACATAATATGGTTATTTGATGAAAAATAGGCTCTAATTGTGATTTGTGTACATTGCAGGGTGAGGAGCCTATATGATGTTTTCAAGAGGTTATTAGAATGATTTATGGGCAAAAACGATCCCTCGGAGTTGAGTGCGTGCAAGAACAAGACGAAAAATTGGAAGAAATCAAGCCCCAGGCGCGCGAAGTCGTGCAGAGTTCACGCGTGTTACAAGCTGAGACAGAAAGGGCGCGCGAAAACCGCGCGAAGTCGCGCGGTGCCATCTGGAAAAAAAAATCTAGTTATGGGTAAAATTGGAAATCTGGAAAGAAACCTACTTAACCTATATAAAATCAAGCTCGCCCAAGGTCAAATCATCAAGGTTTTCATAGGCTAAAGCAAGAAATAGAGAGACAAGAGGAAGGAGGGATTTGGATCATCAAGTTCTTTGTTTCTTCTTTTTGTTTTTGCTAATTGTGATGAAATTGAATCTATTTATGATGAACACCAGTATGAGTAGCTAAAACCCATTTTTCTAGGGCCATGGGTAAAACATGAATGTTGTTGTTTGAGGTTTAATTTGACAAAGTTGGTTTATCATCTTGGGTTGTTTATTTAATTCTACTGTTAATTGTTTTGTTGAGTAGCTAACAGTGAAATACTATCTATGAATCTAGAGTTGAACTCGAAAGTGGGAATTTTAGGTTGCATATAGAATTAAATAGAACAAGTTCTTGAACCCGGGCCTCGGGGAACGGATTTGCAATTGGGATAGACATATACCCAATTGCCTTGCTCGGTTAAAATACAGGAATTGTAAATGTGTTCTTGTTAATCTTAATTCCATAGACATATAGGCATTGAGTTAACTTGAATAGGCGAGTAAGAACTCGACATATTCTTATGAGTAATATAAACCATGTCAATCAATAACCCAGATAAATCGATTAGTCATTTTAAGCTAAGAACACAACAAGATTGTTAACTAGCCCGTGACCCTGGAATATTCTCTCCTACTGTTTGTTACTCGGAATTGCTATTCGTTTGGTTAATTGCTCTAGTTAGATTGTTTCTTGATAATTTAGATAGTAAAATAATTACATTTTTATTTTGTGAAGAATCTCTTGGATAGATAAAGTAATTGGATTGGAATCAGTCAATAGTTGATCACAAGTCTTCGTGGGAACGATACTCTACTCACTACTCTACTACTTGACGATCATGTGCACTTGCGTGAGTGTTTTTGGTCGCTACAAGTTTTTGGCGTTGCTGCCGGGGACTTAGAAATTAGCTACTTGACTGAATTGAGATTTATTATTTATTTATTCGAGTTTTAACTGTCAGTTCACTTTGTTTGTGCTAATACAGGATTTCCTATTAAATGCGAAGAAGCAGAAGCGCAAACAATCTCCTTCCCCTCAATCCTGAAATTGAACGAACACTTCACAGATTGAGGAAGGAGGTGGACGCTAGAACCAGAATTGAAAGAGAGCTGGACATCGTAGTTCAACCACAGCCAATTAGGGGTAAAATTGAAAATCTGAAAAGAAACCTACTTAACCTATATAAAGTCAAGCTCGCCCAAGGTCAAATTATCAAGGTTTTCATAGGCTAAAGCAAGAAATAGAGAGGCAAGAGGAAGGAGGGATTTGGATCATCAAGTTCTTTGTTTCTTCTTTTTGTTTTTGCTAATTGTGATGAAATTGAATTTATTTATGATGAACACTAGTATGAGTAGCTAAAACCCATTGTTCTAGGGTCATGGGTAAAACATGAATGTTGTTGTTTGAGGTTTAATTTGACAAAGTTGGTTTATCATCTTGGGTTGTTTATTTAATTCTGTTGTTAATTATTTTGCTGAGTAGCTAACAGTGAAATACTTTCTACGAATCTAGAGTTGAACTCGAAAGTGGGAACTTTAGGTTGCATATAGAATTAAATAATACAAGTTCTTGAACCCGGGCCTCGGGGAACGGATTTGCAATTGGGATAGACATATACCCAATTGTCTTGCTCGGTTAAAATACAGGAATTGTAAATGCGTTCTTGTTAATCTTAATTCCATAGACATATAGGCATTGAGTTAACTTGAATAGGCGAGTAAGAACTCGACATATTCTTATGAGTAATATAAACCCTGTGAATCAATAACCCAGATAAATCGATTAGTCATTTTAAGCTAAGAACACAACAAGATTGTTAACTAGCCCGTGACCCTGGAATATTCTCTCCTACTGTTTGTTACTTGGAATTGCTATTCGTTTGGTTAATTGCTCTAGTTAGATTGTTTCTTGATAATTTAGATAGTAAAATAATTACATCTTTATTTTGTGAAGAATCTCTTGGATAGATAAAGTAATTGGGTTGGAATCGGTCAATAGTTGATCACAAGTCTTCGTGGGAACGATACTCTACTCACTACTCTATTACTTGACGATCACGTGCACTTGTGTGAGTGTTTTTGGTCGCAACAATAATCATATTTGTTGTGCAAAAGTAGAATCACGCTACCTTTCGCTTCTATTAAGCTTATACACTAACATAGATATCGACAATAAGTAGGAGCGCTTATCCGGTGGTTAGGTTCAGTATTTGCACTTAGTTTTGGCTTATCAGTTATCGGTTTCTAAATGTGCTAAACCCAAACCAATAAAAGTCAATTATTGGTTAAGTTAATACATATTCAGGATTTTGATCAACTATTAGCAATGTTGGTGTAATCAAACATCCATATAGTAGTATGCAGAATCAAGATTCAGATGTATAGAAAGTAGAACACTTTGCACGGTGTAAGAAGGAATTCAAGGCAACACAACTAGTTAAACATTATATGGTTGATATCAAATTAACATGGGAATCAATTGTTAGCAACATTTAACATTCAAATGAAGTGGACTAACCCTGATATACTCTAAAATCATTCAAAGCTTTAATCATCAACTCACGCCATAAAAAGATTTGGATAGTGCATGAAACTAAGCAAATAATCACATTGTAATCTTCCGACGAGGCTCTTGTTCAGGATTTTCAATTAAAGAGATCTCAATAGTCAATAAACCAGTACTTTTATGAAGTTTGAATCTATATTATTGATTCTGCGATAAGATAGGGACATAGGGTACAAACTGAACTTTGCCACCATGTAATTTAAAAACAAAAAGAATCATGCACATGTGTGTTTTTCACTAGCATAACCTTCTAATTGGTAGCGTATCAATGTCCACTGAATTTGTGCGTGCTTATTAAGCTGTTCTTGTGTGAATAAATAAGATAAAGCAGCAGATGAGATTCACTACCTTATAGCGGAATAGAAGACAAAATACAGTGTTTGAGACACCATCTACCAAAAATGAGAGAGAGAGAGAGAGGAGAAACTTACCTGAGATTGAGGAGATTTGGCCGGAAGTAGCAAACTTTGGTTTTGGAAGTGAAGGGAGAAGTACCGTTCCTAAGACACTAATGACTAAACCTTACCATATAGCCGGAAAATTTTATTGTGTTATATGAGAAAACTTTTTGTCTTACAGTTTTGTGGACTAATATCAGTTATACGAGACACAAAATAAAACTTCTCCCTTATAGCCTCTTCTCCAAAAATAAGGCTATTTTAAGAAGTAATTTTTCTCAAATTACTTTTGATAAGAATCAGTTTATGTTTGACTAATTAATTTAAAAAATACTTCTTAGCAAAACTGTTTCTTTTTTTTTTTTGCCAAGCTTCTAAGTGTATTTATAGCCGGTTTGGCCAAGCTTTTTTTTTGGGCCAAAAGTGCTTTTAGCCAAAAATTGAGATGTTTGGCAGTGTACATTTCTAATGTACTTAATATAAAAAGTATATTATACTAGAGTTCCAGCATAAGTATGCTTGAACTCTAGCATATTATACTGGAGTTCCATGATAAGTATGCTGGAACTCCAGCATAATATGATGGAGTTCCAGCATAAGTACACTAGAACTCCAGCATAATATATTGGAGTTCCAGCAAGTATAATTGTCCAGTATAATATACTGGAGTTTGGAGTACCGGTGCTCCAGTCTCCAGTATATTATACTGGAGTCAGCAAAGTATATTGGTCCAGCATAATATGCTGGAGTTCATACACAGGTGCACCGAACTCCGGTATATTATGCTGGACCGGTCTCTGTTGCAGCAAAATAGTGGCTATTTTTTATTGACTTCGTAAACGCTGGCTATTTTTGAATGACCAGTCCGAAAACTAGCTATACCTTCATACACAAGTGCACCGAACTCCAATATATTATGCTGGATCGGTCTCTATTGCAACAAAACGGTAGCTATTTTTTATTGACTTGGTAAACGCTGGCTATTTTTGATTGGCCAATTCGAAAACTGGCTATACCGTGCTATTTTTACAAAAAAAAAGTGATTTTGAGGAGAAGCAGAAAAAAATAGCTTCTCTCCCAAAACACTTTTTTGAGAAGCACTTTTGAGAAAAATACACTTAGAAGCAATTTTCAAAAGCTTGGCCAAATACTAATTACTGCTCAAAAGTGTTTTTTAAATTAATTAGCCAAAAGCAAATGCTTCTCACCAAAAGCACTTTTTAAAATGTACTTTTAAGTAAAGCACTTCTCAAATTAGAAGCTTGGCCAAACAGTCTAGTCATGAGTAAAATGTAATTTGAAGAGCAATAGGGATTTGGTATCAATTAAACCAATCTAGACCGACTTGTTTTTTATAAAAAGCAACAAGAGCCACTAATGTCCTGTTTGGCCAAGCTTATTTTTGGCCAAATATCCTTTTTTTTAAAGTTAAAATGTTTAGCCTGTTATAAAATCTTTAGTAAATGTGGATGTCCATTACTCCCACTACTTTCACCCATGATGTAAATAACCTCCCACTACTCATCACCATCATGATTGTAACTCTCACACCTCCATAACCCCTCCCCATGATCTTCCCCCATGATCTCAATTGTTAATGTCATGTTTAAGAAAATTATTTTGTAACCTTCATATGTAATAGTATAAATAGAGGCATGAAATGTGAGATGGAACACACTTGAACACTTGATGAAATAAGAAAGTTATTTCTTCTTCTCTTATTCTACTTATCTTCTTGTTATTGTTACTTTGAGCTACATTTTTTAACATGTTATCAGCAAGAAGTCTTTAACCTCAAGGTTGAACTCTAATCTTCTCCAAGTTAAGTTCCCACTCTGCTATCCGCAAGGTATATATTCTTAGCTAATCATGCTCATATTTCATTTAGTTTCCATTACTTTCTTTTACACTCAAATACCTATACATTGAAACGATAAATTGTTGTACTAGTTCGTTCTACTTTTGCATCTTAAATTTTTGCGTCTTTACTGTTTTTCTATTTTTTGAATGATGTGAAAATTATTTACTTGATAAAATAGTATTGACTATGACTACAGATTATAGTAGTAGTAGCAACAGCAATTTAGTCACAAACGATTTCGCCAATACCTTTTACCTTTATATTTGGCATCTATCAGTAGTTGAAAGAAAAGTTGAGATGATGGACTTAACACAGATTATTATACTATTTTCGTTACTGAAAAATGGCAATTCTTAAGACATAGTATTTGAGTTATAACACGATTTATACTTTAAAAAAATTGTAAAAGATAATATGAAGTTCTTAAATGCTTAACTAGCCTATTAGGATATTATTTGTGTGGAAATTATTTGTTAAAAGAAAAAAAATATTTTTTTACGCTATTATCCTAATAATTTCTAATTATTTATTTTCTTTGATAGTTTTTACTATGTCGAATTTGTCAAAGCTTGAGTTTGTGGCACTTGACATTTCTGGAAAGAGTTACCTATTATGGGTTCTCGATGTTGAGATTCACTTAGCCTCTAAAGGCCTTGGTACACCATTACTCAGGGTAATGAGGCATCAAGCCAGGACAAAGCGAAGGCCATAATTTTCCTTCGTCGTCATTTGGATGAAGGTTTTAAGGTTGAATATTTAAAAGTTAAAGATCCACTTGAATAGTGGATTGTCCTGAAGGAAAGGTATGATCACCTTAAGCTAAGGTATTGCCAAGGGCTCGATATGAGTGGATGCACTTACGGTTGCAAGATTTTAAGACCGTAAGTGAGTATAACTCTGTTGTATTTTGAATAACTTCCCAATTGAAATTATCTGGGGAAGTTATGAATGATGAGAATTTGCTAGAAAAGACTCTTGCAATTTTTCATACCTCAAATATGGTATTACAGCAGCAATACCGTGAAAGGTGTTTTAAAAAGTATTCTGAATTGATCTCATGCCTTCTGATGGTTGAGCAACATAATACCCTTTTGCTGAAAAATTATGAAGCCCATCTCACAAGGTCAGCTCCGCTTCCTAAAGCGAATATGACAGCTAGACGTGATAAGTCTGGAAAAAGACAGAATAATAATCATGGTCATATGAATATATGTAGGCATAGAAACGGTAAGAAATGATATAATAGTCATCATCGTGGTGGTTATGGCAAACGAGAGAACAATATTGGTTCTCAAAATAATCCTTCAAGAGAAAAAAGCGGTAACTGCCACCGTTGTGGCATGAAAGGTCATTGAAAAATTGAATGTCATGCACCTAAGCATTTTGTCAGGCTTTATCAAAACTCCATCAAAATAAAGGAAAATAATATTGGAGCATCTTCTGCTAATGCCCCCGTGGAGTCTCACTTGACCTTTAAAAATGATTTTGAGGCAGAGCCTTCAAACAAAAATGATGACAATGTCGAGGCATATCTTGCTTTGAATGATGATGATTTTCAAGGCCTCGATGATCTTACTCATTAGAAGATCAAAACTAAAATTTGATAATTTTACTGGGGAATGCAATTATGTTTTTTTTATTTTCAGTGGTTTTTTTTTGTCTTGTTCTAAAGTTGTTTTTTATTTTCAAGTAGTACTTAAGCTGTCTTATGTTGTCGTTTGTGATGTTAGTTTTTTTTGTATTTCTCATGATGTACTTTTATTTTTTTATAAAGAATATAAAATTCCCCATTCTTCAATTGGATCCAAGATGAGTAATGAAGATTTATGCCTTTTGGATAGTGCTACAACTCACTCAATATTAAGAGAAAAGAAATTTTTCTCTTATTTGGTTATGAAAAAGGCTTATGTTAATACAATATCTGGTAGTACAAAGTTAATTAAGGGCTATGGAAGAGCAGCCTTATTACTACCTAGAGGAATGATATTAACTATTAACAATGCATTGTACTGTGGTAAGTCTCAAAGAAACTTGTTGAGTTTCAAAGCTATTCGCCAAAATGACTACCATGTTGAGACCTCTAACGAAGGAAAGGTTGAATACCTTTATATTACTACAATAAAAGCGGGGAAAAGATGTGTGCACAAAAAATTACCCGCATTTTCTTTTGGGTTGTACCACACAAATATTAGTGTGGTTGAATCACATGCCAGAGTAAAAAAAAAAGGTTTATTACTTCTAATAATTTTATCATTTGGCATGACCGGTTGGGCCATCCCGGTTCTAACATGATGTGCAGAATAATAGAGAATTCAAATGGGCACACATTGAAGAATAAGAAGATTCTTCAATTTAAGGAATTCTCTTGTGTTGCTTGTTCTCAAGGAAAATTGGCTATTAAACCCTCAACAGCTAAAGTTGGGATTGAATCCCCTGCATTTCTAGAACGTATACAGGGTGATATATGTGGGACTACACACCCTTCATGTGGACCATTCAAGTATTTTATGGTCTTGATAGACGCATCTACAAGATGGTCACATGTGTGCTTATTGTCAACTCGTAATATCGCATTTGCGAGATTGTTGGCCCAAATAATAAGCTTAAGAGCATAATTTCCAGATTATGCAATTAAGACAATTCGTCATGATAATGCTGGTGAATTTACATCTCATGCCTTTACAGATTATTGTATGGCCACTGGAATAAAAGTTAAGCATCCGATTGCTCATGTTCATATCCAAAATGGTCTAGTAGAATCATTGATTAAACGACTTCAACTAATAGATAGACCATTGCTAATAAGGACAAAACTTTCCCTTTCAGTGTGGGGACATGCTATTTTGCATGCAGCAGCACTTGTGCGCATAAAGCCAACTAGTTATCATAAAGTCTCCCTATTACAGTTGGCTTTTGGTCAGGAGCCAAATATTTCCCAATCTAAGAATTTTTGGATGTGCGGTATATGTTCTAATTGCTCCACTATAACGCACAAAGATGGGTCCCTAAAGAAGGTTGGGAGTATATGTTGGTTATGAATCTCCTTCTATTATTAAATATTTGGAGCCTATGATCGGAGATTTGTTTACAGCCAGATTTGCTGATAGTCATTTTGATGAATCAGTTTTTCCAACTTTAGGGGGAGAAAATAAACAGCTAGAAAAAGAGATAGATTGGAACGTATTATCTCTATCTCATTTGGATCCTCGTACAAATCAATGTGAACAAGAAGTTCAAAAGATCATTTATATGCAAAATATTGCAAATCAATTGCCAGATGCATTTATTAACATTCCACGGGCTACTAAATCGCATATTCCAGTTGTAAATGCTCAAATTTGAGTTGATGTCCCAGCTGGACAGTATGATGATGCAAATGAGTCTAGGCCACGCCTCAAAAACGTGGTAGACCAATTGGTTCAAAGGATAAAAATCCCCGAAAAATGAAAGTAGCAAATGATCAAGTTGATCATAACATGGAGGCAATTGCTCAAGAGGAACATAAAGACATAGCAATTGATAAGACCTCACATGAGGTTCTAGTACCTGAAAATGATGAAAATGAAGAGATCTCAATAAGTTATGTCTCTACGGAAAAAAAGTGGAACCGAAATAACATTGTTGTTAACAACAATTTTGCATATAATGTTGTAGTTGAAATAATGCAACAAGATGAGGATCTTGAGCCAAAATCTATCGATGAATGTAGACAGAGAAATGATTGGCCAAAATGGAAAAACGCAATTCAAGCAGAATTGGCTTCACTCGAAAAACGTGAAATTCTCGGAACAATAGTCTGAATGCCTGAAGGTGTCAAGCCAGGGGGTAAATATGGGTTTTTGTGCGAAAACGAAATGAGAAAGATGAAGTCGTAAGATATAAAGCATGATGTAACGACCCGGCCGGTCGTTTTTGGAATTTATGCCCCGATCCCCCATTAACTGCTTTCTCTAAGTTCATTTCTGCTGTTTTGGTTTGTCGGGACGTTCGGTATTAGGATTCGGAGTGTTTTGGGACACATAGTCCCTAAATGAGAGCTTAAGAGTTGAAAATGGTCCGTATTCTGAACAATGTGAAGACAACCTCGGAATGGAAATTCGATGGTTCTGTTAGCTCTGTTAGGTGATTTCGGGATTGGGAGCGTGTTCGGAATGTAATTTGGAGGTCCATAGCTCATTTAGGCTTGAAATGCCGAAGTTTGAAATTTTAAAGTTTCCGGTCCGATAGTGAGTTTTTGATCCGAGGGTCAGTTCGGAATTCCGAAAGCTTTTGTAGCTCCGTCATGTCATTTTGGATGTGCGTGCAAAATTTTAAGTCATTCGGGCGAGGTTTGGGTAGGTTTTGGATCGAAAGAGTATTTTGGATGAACTTGAAGTTCTTAGGCTTGAATCTTTAATTTAATCGGGTTCCCGGTGTTTTTTGAGATGTTTAAGGATTGGTGCAAGTTCTAATAAGGAATTAGATGGTATTGGAGGTTTTGGTTGGGGTCCCGGGGGCCTCGGGATGATTTCGGATGGCCGACGGGTAGAATTCCTAAAGTGTGTAGCAGCTGAACTTCTCATCTTCTAGTATTTCTGCTTCTACGGTTTGGGAACCGCAGAAGCGGTGCCATATAAGCGGCTTCTTCATCGCATAAGCAGAATTGGGCACCACCTCAGGAAAATCGCAGAAGCGGCCTTTCCGCATAAACGGAACCGCAAATGCAGTTAATAGTCCGCAGAAGTGGACTCTGGTCACTTTAGTGGAACCGCAAAAGTGGTTGGTTCTTCCGCAAAAGTGTGGCCGCAAAAGCGGAAACGACTGTTCTGATAAGGGTTTATCCGAGGCTTAATTTCAATAGTTGGAAAATCAATCAAGAGCTCGGGAGAAGGCAATTTTGAGTGGGTTTTGAAGAGAAGATCATTGGGTAACGTCGCTTTGATCCTTTCTAGTTATATTTCCTCATTACCTAGTTAAATCAACCATTAGAATTCAAATTCAAGGCCTAAAATTGGGAAAAATGGGTGAAACTTCTTAGACTTAATTATGTGATTTTGAG